>CAIGRH010283477.1:0-17396 GCA_903798295.1 Fraxinus nigra
ATGAAGAAGATTTGACATTGATCATATTGTGTTCATTGCACTTTTCGTTTTCTTCATTTAGAAACATGATCTTATATAGCCATGATACTCTCATCATAAAGGAGGTGTATGATACTTTGCTTTCAAAAGAAAAGATGAAGCATTTGGTTTAAGAAGTCACAAATGGAGAAGACATTGTTGCTCATGATGGTTTTGAAAGGGGCAGATCGAAATTTAAGTTCAGTAATAAGATTTGTAATTTCTATAAGAAGAATGAGCACTTGAAAAAGGATTGCTACAAATTGCAGAATAAAGAAAGGTTGGTTGCAAGTCGATATGTGAAGCAATTAGAAACTTCAGGTGAAGTAGATATCGCATAGAACGTTGTAAGTGAGTGAAATCTCTTGGCTATTTCTGATATCGAGTCTAAACCAAATGAGGATTGGATTCTAGATTAAGCGTGTGTGTTTCATACGTGTCCAAATAAGGACTTGTTTACTACATATGAAACCGATTCCAATGGTGTCGTGATTATGAGAGACAACACACTTTGTCAAGTTGTTGGAATTGGTATGGTCATAGTAAAGCTATTGGATGAGACAATTAGAATACTTGGCCAGATTTGACATGTTCCGGATTTGAAAAAGAATCCTATCTCGTTATCTATCCTTGATTCAAATGACTATAAATTCTTTGGTGGAGGTGGAGGTGGAGTTTTGAAGGTTTGTAATGGTGCACAAGTTGTATTGTAGGGATAGAAAATATTTCAGTTATACATCTTGCAGGGTTGTGCAGAATATAGAAGAGTCAATTAGCACATGTTTAGTACCGTGGTGGAAATTCAATTTGGTACAATACCTTTAGGAACTCGTAAATGGTTAGATTTGAAGAATACTACTCAGTTGAGTTCAGAAAATATGGATAATGTCACTTTGCCACCATCACCTGCAGTGCCATTGTATTCAATATATAGGGACGGACCTAGTGGTGAAAGGTATGTGAATACTGATTTTGTTGTGCATGCTTTCAGTGTAATAGAAGATGTACAATCTAGCAAAGAGCATTCTTTAAAAATATTTAGGTTTGATTTTGCTTTGAAGTGTGTTACAACCCAATTTGGTGAATTTTAAAATCATTATGAATATTTGGTAATTTGAGATAATTTTGCAGTGTAGTGTTTGGATTCATTGGAAGATGTAGAGTATTTTGTGTTTGGTTGGAGAAATTAGTTTTAGGTATTGTTGAAAATTCAGTTCATTCCTTGCAGACATATTTTCTTCTCTAAGTGGAAAATATTTTGGAGCTTTGTTCGTTGCAGTGGAATTCGTGTCAAGGTGAAGATTATTATAATTTGGGTGTGACCTAAATTAATTGTTGAAATAATTGAAGAATTCTAACTAAGTGCACGTCAACAAGAATTCGGTTTGGAATGCTATTGGAGTCCTATGTCAACTTGAAGTTTTATTTTGGAAACCCATTGGAAGTTGAAATTTGTTTTAGACTCGATTTTTTAGTATCTCACTTCATCAACAACTCTACTGGAAGGTTTGAAAATCTCCTACACGTTCCTTATAAATATTAGGCTCTTCTATAGAATTTTATAGTGTTAGAATGGTGTGAGAAAAGTGTTTACACTAACTTTTAGTATCATTGTAATATTTCTCCATCTTCATTATTTTTGGTGTAATAAAATCTCTTAATTCATCTGCCATATTTTCTTATCTTCTTTTATTCTATTGTTTGCAATCATATACTTCATATTTTGCCATACAACTTCAACATTTCAATCCGGTGGTTGGTTTCATATCAGTGATATCAAAAGATACGTGATCCTTGAATTCTCAACAATTGGTGTCAGAGATTCGGGGCATAATTAACACAAAAGTGTATATGAACATATTAAAAGGCATTGACATAAAAAATGAGATAAATGATAGTGAAAACAAAAGTAAATCTATTCGACAAACTTAATTCACTAGGATGACCTTACATCGTCTAGCATTTTGTACAAACTTATGCAATCACCACACCCTTCAACTTTTTGTCACGCCTAACAATTTGCAGTACAAGGTCAAAGTTCGTATCATAGGCTTCGATCAACTTCTCGCAAGCATGTTTGAATAGTTGACATGCCAAGTTAGATATCTACCTTTGAATCATCAATTTTACCATTTATAATGTACTTAGCAAACTTTATCACGAATAAGCCGCAAACGTTGCTACACAAATGAATAGAAGCATGGTCAGATAACATCAAAATATGGAGAATTTAGATGAAACATACAATAACTTTTGTTCGAGAAAATTGATTTAAACCTGAAATAAGGTTTCTGGCTAAAAGGTTTATCAAAAACACTTATCATATCAGATGCCTACTACATCAGTTAGTGCCAAAAATGTGTTGTAAATAGACAAAACCATTTACCTATACCACCGCATCAGAACACATATATATTTAAATAACTTTCATCACGGTCACTTTTAATGTTCCCAAAGTTTGTACGAGATTTAACCTTAAGGTTTTATTGCTTAATTACAACTCATGTTAGCTTTCATTGAATTCAATATTATCTCATTGCTTTACTCTCTTTGGATGAAACAAAAAACTGATCATCATACAAACTTTGTAATGAATAGACATATAACATAACAGGTTTCATGGAAGTACTGACCCGTAATCGTCTCGGGGGATATCAGTAACAACTTCACATCAAGTGGCGCCATTCAATCAATTGTGTTGGGTTTCCAAGTATTTATCTTCACCATAAGGCATGGCATTACGTACGTGAATGCTTCTGCATCGTCACAGACGATCCTGCATCTCACTCTGTCAACTGACTTGAGCTGTAAACGTGTAGCATCTTTCCTTAATGTCGAAGTGACACAAAATCTAATGCACTTTTTTCTCCATCATAATCAGAATGACAACTGCTTGGTTGCCATTAACTCATGCCACCAAGTCTTTATTTCAATTACGTATGCACCGAACTGGAAAAGAGGGTTGATTATGTGTTTCGATGGAGGAATTTTGAATTTGCTTCATCTAATGGTATGTAGTACAATGTATCTCTATAGTGATATTTGATAGTTCTTCTGACAAAATATATCCTAAATTGTTGTATTTTATATTATATAGGCAAAACTCAATGGTTAAACAAAGAATAGAAAGAAAAAGGCGAAAAATGGTGAAAATAGCAAAATCCAAAGTTTGTGGACCAAATTGTAAATATTCAATAGTTGATTCGGACACGAGAAGATACTTTGAAGATTACTATGAGGCAATTGGATGGAATTAGAACTCAAAATGAATGGAATATGACCAAAATCCATTTTCAATCGCACAAGTTATATCCCAAATTTATAGATAAATATTGAGACCCATTTTTTGGCATAGTAAACGTCTGAATTAAAAACTCAATTTCTATAAAAGTTGTGTCCATTTGAGTTATCTTTCCAACGCAATTTGAATCGCCTTAATCGGATATTGGGAGAGAAAGTTATGGCCAAAATACTAACTGGTGTGCAGAGACAAAAACAATCTGCACGCGAATGCAACTTTCCTTATTCGATTGGACTCTTTTGAAGACCAATTTGGACGTGAATTTCAACCAATTTTCTACTCTTACAAATACCTAACAGCAGAATACATATTGGAGACCTCTGATATACATCTCATATTCCAATATTCATCAATTATGATCAACAAATGAGGATAATGCATAGTTTTGTGAGAGAACTGAAGGAGATTTGCAAGAATTCAATCAATTGAAGATTCAAATTTGGTTTTTGGGCAAAGAATGCAATGAGCAAGTGGAAATTCATCAAAAACCCATTGAAGGGATTCGAGATTTCAAGATTCGTCTTCATCTTCTCAATTAATCAAAAGTTCGGGTTATAACTTTTCACTCAAATTTTATTTCTTATAATTTCGATATGTTAGGATAGTTTTATAGATTGTTAGGATGAGATGAACCCTTGTTTTGAAATTTTTAATATAATTAATTATTTTGACGACTAGTATGTTTATTTTCTTGGATATTTATTATTGTTTTCACTGTCTTTTTAATTAATTAGCTACTAATTAAGATGATTTATTGGAATCTATTATTATCAAGAGAGATAATAGGTTTTTAGTTAAAAATAATAAATATTGTAAAGTCCGATAGGGGATAGAGATATTCATCTATACTTTACATGGTTTATGAAGGTGTTTTAGATCATTTCATGAATTTATCGTGTTCACATATTTCATCAAGAGATATGAAGGTCACATGAGAGGAATAAATTTGATAACTATCGAGAGAGGTTTTCAATTAAATTAGGAACACTGACCAACAAGATTGATTGCAAATTGTCACTTTAATTCGTTGTGCTAAAAAATAGATTAACAAGGGAGATTCAACATCTTAGTAATACTTTCACATATTTGAAATCAAACCAGTTAAATTGCTTTCTAATTTAATCGATAATTTAGCTATTAGTATAGAAAACTCAAAATCTTTTTGCTATTCGATTAAGCTTACTATTAACTTGAACTCAATTGAATACTTAGTCACGTGGATTCGACACTCTATTCATCATTATATTACTTGACTACAATCCTGTGCACTTGCGGATTTTCAAATGATCAAGTTTTTGGAGGATAGATATACATCTGTACTTTATAGAGTTTAAATAGGTGTTCTAGCACTTGTTAATACATTATTATATTTGTATCTTTCATCGAGAAATAGAAGGGTCACTCACATAAGGAAAATATATTTTATCGTTGTCGGGAGAGGCTTCAATTAAATTAGGAACATTGACCAACATGAATGATTTCAAATTGCCACTTTAATTGTTACACTAAAAACAGAATAATAAGGGGGATTCAACACATTAGCAATGCATCTCACATATTTGAAAAACACATATACTTACTTTTATTAGTTTAATTGATAATTTAGAGTCTAGTATAAAAAAAAACACAAACTTTATTTTCTATTCAATTAAAGTTGCAATTAATTTTAACTCGGTCAAACACATAGCCCTCATGAGTTCGACAATCTATTCATCATTATATTACTTGACTACGATCCCATACACTTGCGGGAAATCAAATGATCAAGTTTTTGGCACCGTGCTAGGGACTATTGTTTGTGATAGTTTTAGCTAATTTTAGCTTTAATCTGAATTTACAGTTTTTTTAGATTAGTTTATTATATTAGAAATACACTACAATATTTCCTGCTACCTTTTTAAAGACTTTGTATGCAAGGCTCGAGAACCGGTGATCTTGCTCAATTTGACCTAGAGACTGAACAAACATTTAACCTTCGAAAAAGATAATTGTTGGAAACATACCAAAAACTGAAAGAGGAAGACATGGCATAGGAAAATCTGAATCAAATAGTCATCGAGGCTAACCAGGAAGTGGCACAACAAAATGTTATTGTAGCTAATGAAAATGCAAGACTAATGAGAGAGTATATGGTTCCATCGATTGTAGAAAGTCAATCTAGCACAGTATATCCGACGTTTGGTCATGTAAACTTCTACTTAAGGACTGATGTGATCAACATATTTCAAAACACACAACAAATCTTTGAGAGAGTTTCGAAGAATCCCAACACTCATATATCAAGATTTCTGGATATTTGTGCAACTATCGAGTATCCAGTGGGGTCCAATGAAGCAATCAGACTTAGGCTTTTTCCATACAGATTGAGAGACTCAGCCAGAGAGTGGCTGGACACTTGTCTGCCTCAGAGCATAGTACATTGAACCAATTGAGTCAAAAATTTCTTAGCAGATATTTTCCACCAAAAATGATTACAAAGCTGAGGGACGAGATTACCACATTCCAACAACTGGATTGGAATGCTATTCAGATACTTGGGAACAATACAAGGGTTTACTCCGCCAATGCCCACAACACAAATTGCAAAAATGGCTTCAGGTGCAGTACTTCTACATTAGTCTGAATTCAATAAGCATGGCTAACGAAGACTCTACATGTGATGGTTCTATTAAAAAAAGAACCGCGGACCAAGTCTACCAAATCATGTAAGGACGAGCGAAAAGAGAGTTGTTGGGATAATCAAAGTTTATTATTTGACAGCGGTTTCAGCACAATTTCCATCATTAGCACAGAAGGTAGATCAAATGAACGCAACCCAAAAAATGGGGCTGAAATACAAGCATTGTGGAGGAAATCATGAAAGTGTTGACTGCATCGTGGGTAGTCCTTTTGCTTAGTCAGTAGAGGATGTAAATTATGCTCGAAATTTTCAAAGAAAACAATACAATCAACATCCTAACACTTACTACCCAGGATGGAGGAATCACATAGGTTTCCAATGGAGCAACAAGGGAGCTCAGATTGCACCACAACAGACTGGACCACCAGGTTTTCAGCAAACTGAAAATATTTTTTTGTTAGAAGATCTTGTTGCTAAATTGGCGGAAATATCTATCCAACACATGCAAAGAATAGATAAAACCTCACAAGTTCAGGGAGCTGCCATAAAAAAATGGAAAATCAAATAGGACAAATAGCGAAAGCACTTTCAGAGAGACCACTAGGAGCACTGCCTAGTGACACTGAGATAAATCTCAAACAACGGGTAATGGCAGTGAAGGTCGTAGAGGAATAATATATTGAGGTAATAACTACTCACAGCAGAGTTCAACTACTAGAGATTAATGTAAAGAGACCAATTGCTACAAAAGAAAAGGTACATACCACGATTGAGGAGCAGTTGGATGAATCTGAGCATAACAAAGAAACAGAGACAAAAAGAGCATCAGAGGATATAATGGTTAAAGAAACCGCTCTTAATAGAGAATTTGTGCCATCACTACTTTGTCCATAAAGCTTGTAAAAGAGAAAACTCGATGATCAATTCGAGAAGTTATTGAATATGCTAAAAAAGCTCCACATATTCATCGATGTAATCTGCCAAATCTCGATATATGAAAAGTTCTTGAAGGACATGATATCTAAGAAAAGAAAACTTTCAGACTGGGAACAAGTGGCATTGACCTTAGACAGCAGTGCAAAACTGCAAAATAAATTGCCAACAAAACTCGAGGACCTAAGGAGTTTCACTTTACCTATTTCACTAGGTAAAGAACTTCATTTTAATGCTTTATGTGATACGAGTGCAAGTGTAAATTTAATGCCTTTGTCTACTTTTAAGAAACTAAGAGTTGGAGAAGTCAAATGATCGAATGTGTCGCTGCAGCTGGCAGATAGGAGTATCAGATACCCATGGGAAAGGTTAAGGATGTGCTTATCAAGGTTAGGAAGTTGATATTCCTCGTAGACTTCCTTGTTATGGACCTCGAAGATGACTACGATATGTCAATTATCATAGGTTGACCCTTTTTAGCAACAAGTCGAACTTTGATTGACATGTAGAAAGGTGAGCTGATTATGAGGGTGGAGGAATCACACAAGATCTTTAAATTATATAATCCATCCAAACAACCATTAGTCCTGGAGGAGGCCAAATTTGTTGCTGAAAAAGTTCAACAAGGGTCAAATGAGATAAAACATAAACGTATAGAGAGCCTTGTTCGAGAGGAGAATAGAGAGCTCAAAGTTTGGAAGGCAAAAAGAGGATGTAATGCTGAAAATTGCAAGGAGTGTAAAGCTGTAAGATTCTAGCATGAGCCACCACAACCAATTTATTCATATAGTCTAGCTAAGACTATAAATTAAGCGTTTGTTGGGAGGCAACTCAATTTTCTAACCCTTTTATTTATTCTACTTTCTATACCACATCGCATAGAGATTTATTTTGATTATTAGTTTACATTAGAGTTAGGCACGTTTCAATTATAGGGTATCATCATCCTAACATGTTCCCCTCAGGCCATTGAATTTATTGTTGGTTATTTCGATTGTTTGGGCTAAGTAACACATGTTCTTGGTTATATGATCTTTAATGTTTGATTTGACCACTATGTGCGGGAACGTGACGTCGCAGAATATTCAAACCAACACTAACCTAGGGAAAAGCACGATGAAGAATATTTTCAAACCAATGCACATACTGCTTCATATCTTCAACAAGAAAATTCGGAGAGAACCTTCATTCTTTTCTTCCCCGTCTCCTTATATTCTTATTTATGCTTTATGATATTGAGAACAATGTCGGTTTTAAGTTTGGGGTGGAAAAAAGATTTGAGTTTTTTACTTTTCGTGTGTTTTTTAGTGTTTGTATGTTTGTTCTTCGTTATTTCATTAATATATAATCGGAAAAAAAACAAAAATTTCAACAAAAATATATACTTTCTTGTTTTAGGTTGTGTGCTTGTCATAATTTGGTCGGCAATAATGATTAAATTTGAGATTTGGTGTTGATTAATGAATTGTGGATAGGATGCTTGCCAGACTGATTGAGACTTAACCTTATAAAACTTGATATTATACATGCACTAGAATTAAGTTGGGCATTGTGATGCTATGAGTTGACTCATATAATTAATAGGTTGATATAGTTGGACGTAGATGGTTTACCCAAACCATACTAATTTACTATTGTAGGAAGATACGGATGTGGACAAAGATTCCATGTCTGAAAACTTTTGTGTGATTGTCTTAGATTAATAGGATAAAATTGGACAAAAGTCTTAAATTAAAGGTCGATTTGATTAGATATGTATTTATGAGGGGCATTTAATCAGGATAGAAAATATATAAAAGATATTCTTTGTAGCCTTTATGACTCGAGTTATAAAGCAAGGTATTTACAACTTGGTGCCCTAAAATCGTCTGATTTGGGAATCATCGGCCAAAATCTCATTACATGGGTCATATAGAAAGTTTAAGGGACAGAGTATGCAAAAAAAAATACAAAATTTGTTTGCTATTCGATTAAAGTTGCAATTAGTTTTAACTCAATCAACCACGTAGTCCTCTTGGATTCGACACTCTATTCACTACTTTATTACTTATTCACGATCCCGTTCACTTGCAGGAAATCAAAGGATCACATGCCATACCTTATTTGAAAGTAAACATACGAAAACTTTGTGTTGATGTTTGTCCATACGCTTGACACAAACAAACAAGTGAAAAAAAAAAGATATAATTTAATTGTCGCACGTATATATATCTAACAAGTAACTAGGATTACTACAATTTGGTTTGCAGACTGTTACCTAGTGCTCATCTGCAATAGAATGTAAGACATGGATTGGTTATTCATGATGGGTGAAAAAATCTGGAAAGTGTAACTAAGTAACATATGCTTTTGTGTAAAGTATGACTTATGGAGCCGGTTCACATGATTGACACTATACATTCTTTGAAGCTTCATCCTTCTTGTGTAAGGAGATTGTTTTTTTAATGATCTCCTTTACTAGATTCAAGTACAAATACAATTTTGATATATTTTCCAAGGATAAATTTGCTTTACCAGGGCCACGTAGGCCCTAGTATTGTAGCATGATTCATTTTCCAATGGTGAGCACAATTGAATAAATTACATTACATATAGAGTGACGTGATAATAAATGTAAACGACGGTCTAAAGCTCTGTAGTACATAGCTTGGTGCAATAAAATAAAAAAGATTTGATGACTTAATGCAGAATCTAGCTATTGTTTTTGAAAAGAACGTAACATTGGTGCGTGTAGAATTGCAGTATACAATTTACCACTGGCTTGGTCATGTCACATGTGTTGTTAGTGTTGGTAACATTGTCGTGACAGAATCCAAATCTTTCAGTTTATCGCAGCACGTGAACAAATGCTTCCAGCCATTTGAGGGTTAGTTGACAAACATAATGAAAAATTGAACAATTTTGACCAACTTGTAGAGGGTAAAATAGTAAGCTTACATTTTATACATAAAATAAGTTAAAATAAAATTTTAAAAAAATAAACGCAAATAAAATTCATCTTCTTCCACACCATCCCTACACCCCACCCCACTCCACCCTAAACAACCCCACCCAAACAATTGAAACCAACAAAACCATAGGCCCCACTGGCATCCGCCCTCCCACCCAAACTTGAAAGGGAAAAGGAGTTACCGACACCAAATTCACCATGTGTTGGAACTACATTTCCACCTAAATTGAATCTTAGAGATTTGTGTGAGCCAATAGCAATTGGCCTGGAATAAGAGAAAGATAGTGGATGGTGAAGTAGGGTGAGTGGACAATAACCCAGTGAGGATGCCATGATTCTTTAACTCATTTTCTTAGTTCAATTATCTCTTCTTTTTTCACTCTCGGACAATAACCCAGTGGGATGCCCATTGAAAATTTACTTAACATGCACGACGAAAAATAAATAATTTCTCAATTTTCACCAATACTTTATGTTTAGATAGAAACTATTTTTAGAATAATACATTTGATGAAGAGGAAATTACAACCTGACATGTTTTTAAAGTACTATTTTCATAAATCCTAAATCAATTTTAATAATACATAAATCAGGTTTTAATTAATGATTTAAATTAATTTTTATTTATAATAACCACCAATGTCATTTATGTTATAACTAGGGGGAGGGAGAGAGAGAGAGAGAGAGAGAGAGAGAGAGAGAGAGAGTTTTAAATAAGTAAAGAATATCTCTAATAACTTCCTAGAACCGCTTAATCTTCAAAGAACCCTCGCGCCCGATTAAAAAAAATACCGCTAAATAATCAAGCCCTCCATCCCTCAATCACAAAAACCCAAATTAATTCTTACCTAAACCCCTTCAATATTCAAGAAGAGGTAAAGGCGGAGCTAAGTAAAAGGCGGTGACTGAGGCTTGTAACTGAGGCTTATGACCGAAAAATAGAAGAAGTGGCATTAACAATAAGTTGTGACCGGAAAACACAATCTGACGCTGGAGATGCAGCTTGAATTGCACAAGGAAAAGGAAGAAGGTCGATTGTGTCAAAGGGGGTTCATAAAGAAATCCCCAAAACACCGGTTGAATTACGACCGAAAGTGAAAAGGGGAGTTCGTGATGAAATCCCCAAAACTCCGGTTTACTCTCTAAAATCGAAATCGAAGAATGTAAGATAATTATGTGGTACCTTGTGATTATTGGTAATTCATTTGTGACTTAAAGTTTTTCAACTTGTGACCTAAAGTTTCTATTTGAATAAAACAGTATTATTCGAGTCATGGTTGTTTTTTTCCGTTTGTGACCTAAAGTTTCGATTGCGAAATAATGTGCATATCTATTATTGTACGTATAATCTTGCGAGTCATAATAATCTATGACCATTTTAGAGAATGTAACTAATATATATTGAATACAATCTGTGAATGGTGGATTCTGACCACAATTCTAAATTTTGGTGAGAGTGTGAAATATCTTTGTAATGGTTCATAGAGATTATTATAAGTTACATGTTTGATGATTTCATGAATAAAATATTTGACATATGTTCATAATTTATTTAATGTGATACAGGAATGGAAGTACATTATCCTCGAAGAACTAGGTTTCTCAGGAAAATTACCACCAATGTTGCCAAAAATGCTTTGACAAATTTCACATCGAAGTTCAATGAGGAACAAAGGGCTATCCTAGCAAAAACTTGTTTCTCGTACTTCATGGAATGCAATGAGATTGTAATGCAGTCCCAACTAATACATTACTTTTTTATGAGATAAGTAAAGCGGCCAAATCCCAATGAAATGTGGTTCAAAGTTGCGAATAGATTTATGAGATTTTCATTGTGTGAGTTCTGTTTAGTGACAGGTCTGAGATACAATTATGATGATTTTAGGAAAAAGACTGACAACGTTCCATCTAGGATCAAGGAAATATACTTTGGGGATTTGAAGTTGGTTACAAACGAAGATGTTAGAGATGTCTTTCTGAACGTCTCAAACATAGATGATCATGATGTTGTGAGGCTTGGGATTCTATATTTGATTACTTTATACCTGTTCTCCACATCATACAAGGTGGTTGAAAACTATTTGTTTGCTTTAGTAGAAGATTTTGATTTAATGGAGATGTTTCCTTAGGGTAAAGATCTATTTGACATGTCTATAAAATCCTTGAAAGAGGGTTTAGGTCACATGAATCCACATTATAGACTGAAGAGGTTTTTGGTTGCATTTCAAGTTTGAATATACGAGTCCATTCCAGACTCAATGACCTTAGACCAATAGAATGGGGAACATGTTCCCACGCATTATGTAGTCAAGTTGGATAAAGATGTATTCTCATATCCTGATGTAAGTCTTTAAATATGTTTTGTATGCACAGGTCACAAGGTCACAAATATGTTTGCATAGGTCACAAATCCTCGGATATACATTCACAGATCACATTCCAATACTTATTACATTAACCACTTTGAATAAACTCAGGTCACAATCAATGATACTCTATGTATGATTATATGACTAATAAGTGTTTCATTTGCATTACTGTCACAGCTTGAAATATATGACATCGTTTCGTCTGAGTTGGAGATGGAGTCTCATATATGAGTGGTGTTCCATACACCAAACCAGTGCAACCACGTATACCTTGAGACAGACATTTCAAAGATGCAGGCTACGCAGGCACAAATGCAAGCACGAGAGGAACTATCCAATCAGATACAACGCAAACACAGTTACTAATGATTATAGATGGAAGAAAATGTCATTCTAATGATGTTGATGATGATGATGATTTTGTTGATCCACAACCAAAAAGGCAAGAGGACCTCGTGCTATTTTACCTCACCCCTTGAACAGCAGACAACGTATGAAAATTATCCGACGGGACCCCATGCAAGTGACATTCCCAGGCAAGCCGTAAACAACACATGAAAATTATCCTATGAAGCCACAGACAAGTGACGTTCATACCCTGAAAGAGACGATGGCAAGACATGCATATAAGGGACCACAATCAGATGTAAGTTGCTTCATATTTACATTTACAAGTTACAAAGCATGTGTCACATGTTAAGGACCACATGTCACAGACGTAAGTCCATTAAGGCATTGTGTAATCTCCAGTTACAGGCGCTTGACCAGATGAATGAGTTGATTGGACAAATATCTGAAATCTAGTTGAAGAATACATAACTAACTGTGCAGCTCAATGATGTCAAGTCACAATTAATATCATTAAAGGTGGATAGGAACAATAAAATAAATCAGATTATCCGCATGCAAGATGAGATTAAATCTGAATGGTAGACGTAAGATCTAACATGACTTTTTTGTCTTATTTTGTAACTGTTTTGATATCAAATACGATGGATGCAATTTTGGAAAAATTGAATAACAAGAATGACGGGTAAAGTGATGCAGTGACAGAGAAACTAAAGTAAGTAGACTTTTAAGCATCGAAATGTTTCATGGTCCGTATTTAAGATTGACACTTCAATTATGTGTTACATTCAGGTCACGAGCTGTGAACAACCAATGGACAAGAAAGGCAAGGATAAGATGGATCATGCTGATGTAGCTGACTACCCGTACTTTTCTCCGACCCCATCATTTGATTCGGGGATTTCATAAACTCCAACCACTTCGAGCATAGTAAACCACATTGACATATTCAAATCTAAAGAAGTACAACATCATGTTGATGATGTTATAGCTGGTGTGGTGAAGCAGACTAAATGTAATGATAAAGATTATGTGACGACAAAGGCCAAAAATCATGAGGATGCGGTATTACAAATCAATTTTCATAACTACTTGTTCATTGATTTAAAACATTTTACAGGTTACATGTCTATTTTAATTGTCACATGTTTGTGTTCAAATGTGACAAGTCACAAGTCACAAGTCACAAGTCACAGGTCATAGTTCTGTTTGCACATGTAACAGTTCATCAGGTCATATATGTAGGTGCACAGGTCAAAAGTCACATTGTACAAATGACATGTCATATTCTGATGAAGTATGCTTCATGTTGTCTTGTTATAGATTTTAAATAATATTATCTTCATATAAAACATTTGTTAATTTTTGCTGACTGTAGTAACATAATAGTCCAGTAAAAAGGCAAATCTTAATGTTGTTCTCTTCATAAGTCTCGTATAAAATCTTTAACATATAAGAATATTATTTTGAGGGTAAATATATTATAAGTTTTAAATATGCATTACATAAAGAATATGGTTTGTTAAAATATTATTAGAAAAAAATCTGTGGAGAAAATCTTAATTGAAGAAAATATATATTGTTTCTTTAAATACGTTACAAAAGTAGTCTCATTAGAAACAATGATAGAAAAATTCAATTGAGCCCCTATTTGGTACACATTAAAATTCTTATTCACATTCTTCAATAAAATAATATTTTCCATCACATCAATAACTTGTCCTTCTTTTTCAACCACACATTCTCTATCAATCTACTGTTTCAAAATAGATTCTTCCAAAATAATGTGGTTCAAACACACCCTGAATAAAATATTGGTCAAGAAGAAAAGTGCAACACGTATTTACAATAGATCATGATAATATCATTTAAATTATACATTTAACACAAAAATTCCATTAGGAATGGCATTAATTGTCATGCCGATAAGTTGTATATAATCACATTTATTATATGTTTATCAAATTCCATGCATTGTCAGTGAAGGATTTGTTTCTCTATTAAATATAGATTCTGATCAAGGAAAGGCGGAAGGTATTCGTGTATGCCGAGGAGCTCCAAAGGTCAACAATCTCATGTTTGCAGATGATAGTGCCCTGTTTTTGCAAAGCTTCTCTCCAGACCAATACATATATACTCCAATTACTTGAAGAATATGAACATGCTTCAGGTCAAAAAGTTAACAGCGAAAAGACATCCATGGTGTTCAGCAAATCTGTATCAGCAAAAACTCAAAGAGAAATCCTGAATTTTTGGGGTATCCAACACTACCAAAATTATGATCATTATTTGGGACTCCCCTCAATGGTGGGTGGGAACATGAGGAAAGCTTTTTCAAGTCTAAAGACAAAGGTATAGGAGAAATTAAAGGGATGGAAAGAAAAACTTTTGTCTCAGGATGGAAGAGGAGTTCTAGTTAAAACTGTTGCACTATCCATTCCCACTTACATAATGAATTGATTCAATCTTTCATTATCTTTTACCTACAGTTGGAAAGTATTATTGCAAAATTTAGTTGGGGACAACAGAAAGAAGAAAACAAAATTCGATGGGTAGGGTGGAATAAGCTATGAAATACTAAGGAAGAGGAGGTATGTGGTCTAAAGATCTTAGGAAAACAAGGTTGGAGAATTCTACAAGTGGAAGGATCACTGCTTCAAAGGATATTCAAAGCTAAATACTTCCCTCATGGACATCTTAAAGATGCAAAATTGGAGAAAATCCATCATATGTATGGCGAGGCATTTAGGAGGCAAGGAAGCTGTTATTTGAAGGATGTAGATGGCGAGTTGGTGATGGAAAGGAGATAAACATATGGATTGCTTATTGGATGTCGAACCATTGTTTAATAAGCTACCCAGATGGTATTAATGCAGATCGGAGAGGCTGGATAGTATCACGACTAACTGATGAGCACACTCGACGATGGGATATTGAGGTGTCTAGATTGCTACATCCTAGAGATGCCTATGAGGTGTTACAAATACAATTAGTAGGAGGACAAAATTGATCGAATGTAATGAATTGAGAACTAGAGAAAAGTGGTGTTTATACAGTTCGGAGTGGTTAAAGATTGTTTTTGAAGACTAATGGTGCTGAGCAACTTGGTGAGGTGTCATATGCTGATGATCAATGAAAAATGTGGAAAAAAATTTTAAAAATGCAAATCCCCCATAAGATGTGTGTTTGCATGGAAAGTTTGCCACAGTGGGCTGCCAGCACTTCGAAATTTACTAGCCAAGAAAGTGGTAAAAGATGCAAGCTGTAAATTCTGTAACGGAGAGGAAGAAGATATAAAGCATGCATTGTTATACGCTCTAGGATTGAACCGGTGCTGTCAGCTAAGCTGAGCTTCATAAGAAATAATTATGAGCAGCTGGACATAGTAATAAACAGTAATTTCTGGTGAGCTAGAGGAACTATTTTTATGTTTGTGGTAATCGTGGTACAGTCGGAACCAATTTATTTTTGAGCAAAAGGTGTTAACTCCACAAATGGCTATTGATCATGCTTTTATAATTGCTGATGAATTTAAATGTGCACATAAGCAGAGACAATAAAGGATCCATCACAGAGAATGATGGAGTGCACCTTCGGAAGGGGTCCTAAAGTTTAATGTTGATGAGACCTTATTTGATGATTAATGTAGATATGAGACTGGGATGGTCATCCCGAATGCAACAGGACAGGTGATTTTCTCAACTAGTAAATCAGAGATGGGCAGTATGGATCCAATGGAGGTGGAGCTTTTAGCGATGTTGAGGGGCTTATAGATTTGCCTACCTTTGTCCATTCCGAATTTACAAGTAGAGAGTAATTCTTTGTTGGTGGTCCAACAACTGACAAGCACATGATGAATCTTTGTCCCTATGGGGAAACTTGATACATGAGATTCGACTGTTAATGAACAGATTCCCAAACATTGATGTAAGGCATGAAAGTCGTCTATCTAATTTAGCTGCACATTGTCTTACTAGGAATTCATGGCATCTCAATGACTTGGTAGTGTGGTGGAGTGATCCTCCGGATTTTGTTTAACACGTTATTAATCATGATGCATTGATGTAATTCTTTTTAAGTTGAATGAAATTTTGCTTTGTTATTAAAAAAAAGTATAGACTTGTGATTGCATTTACCACTAAATAATTTATTTATCTATACGAGTCTTTAAGAAATTTATTATGTTGAGAGTCGTACATTACATATTACAACTTCATTTTTCTCATTTCTTTTTCGCATAATAATATACTTTTAGGTATTCAAATTACAAGTCAAAAAACTTCAAGTTTCTCTAATAAGTTCAATTTTTCTATGGTTGCATCCTTTTTATTTAGTCGATTATTTCTTCGATCGATATATTTCGACGACTTTGTTTTGATGTCCTCCCTATTCATAACGATATATCATGTACCAACGTTTTAACGATTTTTTCTTTTTAAATTTATTTCTTTTTCATTACGGTATAACTTATTGGGATATCTCTACTTTTAATATTTTAAGTACTCAATTGTTTTTTATGGTTTTATAATTAGTTATGTCTATATGCTCTCTAAGAGTATTCGTCTCCCAAATGTGATCATCTTCTTTATTTGCTACATTTAAAAAAGAAAATTATTTTTATTTGATCACGATTGTGCATGCATTTCAGATTTTTTGACTTTTTGCATTATTAATCTAAGGCCCTATTTGATACAACTCATTTTCCATGTAAGTTAAAACATTTTCCATTTTCCACATTTTTCATTGTTTGATGGCAAAAAAGTTGCTAGGAATTCATTTTCTCTTCCTTTCCTTCACGCGCCCATTTTCTAGGAAATGAAGGAAAAAAATTTCTTTTGGTTTTGGTTTTAGTTTTGG
>CAIGRH010283534.1:0-15486 GCA_903798295.1 Fraxinus nigra
TCATCCGGTATAAACAAGGTAAGAAAAATGGGGTGGTGGATGCGTTGTCCCAAAGGTATGTGCTTCTTACTTATTTAAGTGCGAAGTTGCTTGGTTTTGACTACTTAAGGACATGTATGTGAATGATTTAGGTTTTTTCAACATATATGAATCATGTAATAAGGGTACTGTAGACAAATTCTTTGAGCATGAGTGTTATTTGTTTTAGGAAAATAAACTATGCGTTCCTAATTGTTCCATACGTGAATTGTTGGTTAGAGAAGCACACAATGGGGGATTAATGAGTCACTTTGGGATTGCAAAGAATTTGGAGATGTTAAGGGAACATTTTTATTGTCCAAAAATGAGAATCGATACATAACTTGTAAACATGATAAGTCTAATATTCTACCCCACGGATTGTATACTCCTTTACTCGTTCCTAGTGAACCTTGATTCGATATCTTCATGAATTTTATTTTAGGTTTACCAAGGACTAAAAGCGGTCAAGATTCAATATTTGTAGTGGTCGATAGGTTTAATAAAGATGACGCATTTCATCTCATGTCATAAAATCGATGATGCCAATAACATAGCTGATTTGTTCTTTAAGGAAATAATGCATTTACACGGGGTCCCTAAGAGTATAGTGTCAGATAGATATGTTAAATTTCTTAGTCACTTTTGGCATGTTTTGTGAGATAAGTTAGGTACAAAATTGTTGTTTTCTACTAATGTCATCCACAAATCGATGGGCAAATCGAAATAGTCATAGGACTATGATTCAATTGTTGCGCACTGTGGTTGATAAAAATTCAAAGAGGGAGAGGATGATGAATCGCATGTAAGATCCTGCTGTATATATTTATGAAGTAATGAAATGATCAAGTAGTGAAAATTGACTCAAATTTATCTCAGATTTTAACTTGGTATCAGAGCCATTATGACTAATACCAGCACAGGCAATCAACCTGGCCTAACTAATTTCGGGATGTTACTAGTCGCCTAGGTTGCTATAAATTAGTTCTCACCAGTTGGAATGACTCTCAATTAACCTCCATTAGTAAAGCTCGATAGGAACAACTACCTATTGTGGAAGAATATGAATATGCCTATAATCAAAGGACATAATCTAAAAGGATATTTGCTAGGGACAAAGAAATACCCACCAGAGTTTCTAGCCACACAAACTGCCGTTGGTCAAGGAGAAGCAGTGGAGATGAATCAGAATCCTGAGTATAATAGGTGGGTTTCAACTGATCAATTGCTAATGGGATGGTTATACTCATCTATGACTCCTGAAATAGAAATGAAAGTCATGGGATGTTCCAGTTCTAGCAAGCTATGGACTGTAGTAGAAGAGAGTTATGGTGTGCTGAATAAATCGAGAGTTGATTATCGAATGAGGTTTGATGACATGGAAGAGAAAAAAGCCTATGAAAGAGGCAATGAGATTACTTGCTCAAGCTATGGTGGATGAAATGTCAAAGTTAACAAGCCAAATAACATCTTTCATGAATGGGTTGATAGCCGAAACCAATTGGAGCATCTTGTTGCAAACAACGAAAGAAAGGGCCGAGGAGCTCAACTATGTGACTGCATAGTTGAGAGACCGCATGCCTTTATATCGAAACCAAATGGGCACTTTTCATTTGATCTATACGACCGCATAAAAACGCGGCCACATAGTTCATTTTCGTCGCGAATTTTTCCAAATATCACGTAATCTTCTATTTAAGTTAAAACTATATTTTGTATCTTTTTCTATTTCTATTTTTTTTTTTTTTTGCTTAATTCCCTTTTTAGCTAGGTTTTATGGATTTCCTATAAATAGGAACCATTCTTTCATTGCAACATACAACATTATTATTGAGAGGCAAATCTGCTTTCGAATTCTTGTTCTTCGTCGGACAAATCATGAACTTATCAAGATTCTTGTTTTGGCATTCAAATCAATCGGGTGAGATTCTCAAATATTCAATCAAAATGCTCAACATATCGTTCACGTATTGTTGGTTATTTTGATTCTTTATTTTTGAATTAAATCCAAGACTTTGATTACTTTGGCTTTTTGGGTTCGATTTCAATCTAATCGTGGGTTTTGTAGTTCTTCACTACATGGGTTCACATCAAAGATCAACTCCTAACACAGTTGCACAACACATTATAAGGATCAACAATGTTAGATATCTTGTCAAAGTATTCATGAGTGTAAATTTGTGTAATCAATTCGCAAATATGCTTCAAATTATGCTACCAAAAAATAATTTAAACGTATCCGATGTTTGATTGATGTGTTTGTGCGTCGTCACTTTCAATCATCATATTAAGAAGTCGTCATCAAGTATGAGGATTTTCAAATTACTACCAACCCGACTCTCAGTTGTCAAATGTTTCATTTCCCAGTCGTGAAATTCATACCATAAAATAGTTATTTTCTCACTCTTTTCATATATAAATCTAAAGGTTGTTATCACATCCTTCGTTTTTTCATTGAATTTGGTTGGGTCTAACCTATAATTTCAACATCTAATTATGTGATGATTCTCCACTAATAAGTGCTTCCACATTCAAGCTTATATTAACTAATTCAAACCCACTAGTTATCTAAACCCAAATATTTAATACAATTGCATCATATCAATTTCTTTTATGTTTCTCAATTAAATCTCATGTTTTACCTCACTCCTTTAAACTTTCTTTTTGACTCTTTTAACAGGTTTTAGATCGATAGCTTCCCAGTTGTTTAGACCTAAGAGTACTGGGTTTCGAGATACCCTAACAAACTTAATAACTGGAGTCCAAAAGGCTACAAAGTGATGCCTAAGATCCAATAAGTGCAATATCATTCTTTTAAGCACAACAAAATTACTTGGAACATAGATTCCTAGCATATGGTCATTACTGAAATTATACTTGGTGAAAACACTCCACACAATTTTCTTTCATGCATGGAATCTATACACTTCTAGATAATATTCCTCATCGGCTTGACCACCCTCAAACTTATCTCACAATAAGGTGAAGTGATAGAGAAAGAAGGCACGTGAATAGAAGTTTATGCACAACTCAAAATTTTTCCATCAATCAATCTAGGCAATAATCAATCAAGACTATTGTGGATCTCATATTGACAAGCAAAATTTTAAAATTGAGACAAATAGCATGGTTGGGCAAACTTATGAATTAATAAAAATTTTAAACATCAAACTAAATCATCTGATGCTATCTAACATGTCAATACCAACACTGATATAAGCACAATATCTCATCAACACCCCAAAACTTAAATTACAAATTGTCCTCAATGTGTACAAGAATGATATAAAACAAACAAGTCAAAACGGCACGTAACAATCCACATGGAAAGAAAAATCAACAAAAAGTCAACTGGTCAAATGTAAAGAGAGAAAATAAATAGCTGAAGCTATTATGCTGAAGCGCTGCCTAAATGGCTGAAGCACATAAATCCAAAGCACTTCTTATTAAGCCAGAGTGCTACCTAAAGAAGTTACAGAACAAGATGAAGCTCTTTACACAGAAAACCGTTACAAAGTTTCTTCTAACCGAGCCCTTAGATTATCTGAAAACGTTTCTTACAAGATTTGAAGATAATTTTTAGGAATGATTCATGTAACGTTTGTAATAAAGAATGTCATGTATGTCAGCCTAATGCATAAGGTGTCTGACCAATTGTCAATGTAATTAATTATCTGATAGATAGTGATGTAAAGCCTCAGTCAAAGAGATGCTGCCACGTGGTTCAGATCCCAAGGACACTATGTCAGCCAAAACACTATAAATAGGAAGTCTTTGTAAATGAAAATGGAGATCTCGAAAATAAAAATCGAAAAAGGAATACAAAATGACATTGTGTACATGTTTTCTAACACACACATTCAAGAGAAAAAATTCTCCATATTTATTAGCTTGATTTTTAGTGGATAATCATAGGCATTTGATTGGTGATTGTTATTACCACAATCACCTTTGTTTATCCCACCGGTGCTCAAACACTTGTGTCTCACGTCATGAAGTATCTCCTGCATTCATGTTTTCCTCACTTCCTTTTGGTATTTCGGTCAAAACGCACCGAAATTTGCTTGAGTTAGCATGAATAGACCTGACATTTGTTGTCTACGTCAACAACTTTTTTTAGGGTCAACATATTAGTGTTGTCCGTGAGAAAACACACTTTTTAACCACGAAAATCTCGTGGAAAAAAGCCAGTTGGAAGCAACTAGAAAGAGATTTTCGGACCTTTGAAAAGGGCGTGTTCTTGAAGAAAGAATAGTTGGAAAATCCAAAGAAAAAATCGCTTAACTTAGAGCCAGTTCGATCCTTAAGAAAAGGAATATCTTGTCAGGAAATAGCTTATTAACATGAGTTCAAGCGATGATGAAAATGCACCTCAAAGGACAAGGGAAAAACCCCGAACAAGGGAAGACGTTGAAACAGATGCATTTGAAGAAGAGACAATCCTTGGAGTTATAAACTCCTCTGAAGAAGAGGCTATCTGTGAAGAACGACACCTCCTAAAGAAGGGAGAGCTGCTAAAGAAGTAGCTAGTTTAGAGGAGTGGACCATCGTATCATCGATTGCAAGGCTCAAATAGCCCATATGGAGGAACTGGAGAGAGCTTTCCGATGGATCCCAGTATCCCTTCAAATACCTATAGGTTGTAAAAATTTGCTGGTAGAAGCCAGGAAAAGCTGAAAAGCTTCACGCTAAAGAATTTAGACATCTTCGCTTGGAAGCACGGAGACATGGTTGGAATTGACCCAAAAGTATGTTGCCACCATTTAAAAATTGATCCAAAGGCTACAACTCACAAGCAGAAAAGGAGAGCTCTCAACCCGGAGTGATATAAAGCTTTAAAGGATAAAGTTAAGAAGCTAATAGACAATTATTTTATTTGGGAGTCAATATATCCAAAGTGGGTCTCTAATTTAGTCTTGGTTATGAAGTATAATGGAAAGTGGAGAGTTTGTACGAATTTCTTAAATTTGAATCAAGCTTGCCTCAAGGACAGTTTTTCACTTTCCCGGATAGACCAACATGTGGACTCGACGGCCGGACATGAACTTCTTAGCTTCATGTATTCATATTCCGGGTATAATCAAATCCCAATGTTCCTAATTGATGAAGAGCATACGTCCTTTAGAAAGACAAGGGTTTTTATTGCTACAAAGTCATGCCCTTTGAGTTGAAAAACATCGGGGCCACCTATTAAATACTTGTCAACAAGATGGAAAGGATTCTTGAA
Source organism: Fraxinus nigra (assembly GCA_903798295.1). Taxonomy (NCBI): domain Eukaryota; kingdom Viridiplantae; phylum Streptophyta; class Magnoliopsida; order Lamiales; family Oleaceae; genus Fraxinus; species Fraxinus nigra. The sequence continues at coordinate 5,246 of CAIGRH010283534.1, forward strand.
AGAATTAGCTGGTGAGTTAAGTTTCATATATGATAATTTTGGTGAGTTAAGTTTTGTTGAGTTGCAATTTTTTTAACATTTATAACTTACCAAGTGGAATTTTTGTGTGAACATTAGGAATGACATGAACAAAATATGCAGATGATGAATATAGTGCAACATTTCAAAGATGAGTGACCATTGGGAAGTATTTTGAAGTTCGATGAGTGAACTGTGACAAAAGTGTAAGTTGGATGAGTAATGAAACAATGTTTTCGCTGAGTTGTCATTTTTTAACGCCCGTCACCTTCCACGTGTGTTTTCCATCCGCCACGTCAGCTTCGATGTTAACGGAATTTTGTGAGTGTTGGATGTGGTGCAACGACAAAAAGTTTAGTAACCATTAAGAGGCAATTTGAACTTCAATGAGTAAATCGTGACCATGTTAAAGTNATTTTGAAGTTCGATGAGTGAACTGTGACAAAAGTGTAAGTTGGATGAGTAATGAAACAATGTTTTCGCTGAGTTGTCATTTTTTAACGCCCGTCACCTTCCACGTGTGTTTTCCATCCGCCACGTCAGCTTCGATGTTAACGGAATTTTGTGAGTGTTGGATGTGGTGCAACGACAAAAAGTTTAGTAACCATTAAGAGGCAATTTGAACTTCAATGAGTAAATCGTGACCATGTTATAGTTAAGTGATCATTCAAACATTTTACTCGCTCCATTAGACAAACCCGTTTTTAAAAGTTTATGCTCAGGAATCTCTAACTCGGATCTACAGCACCATTCTAAAGTCGGACCTAAATCTGATTTACATCCGCAAAATCGGTAACTTCCTGTTTCTGTGCTCGTTGTGAATCCATTAGAAAAACATAAATTAAAATAAAATCTCTGCATTTCTCGATACATCAATCCGTTCCAACAGAGACACACATCACTTTGATCTCACCACAGCATCCCCTTCACCAAATCCTCAAAAACCCGCTTCTCATCTGCAGGTCTCTCCCTCTATGAGCTATGGACAACAGTTTTATAACTTCAACAGTGTCACTTAGAACAGGGGGGTCACTCTCATTTTCATTCAGTGATTACATATACTACTCGAATGAAAGATTCGGCAGGTACCCATGTGCATATTCATCACATTTATTATCAAGAACATGTTGTACTTGTTTATCGAATTCGGTATATAAAGTGCCCATAAGCCCAAGTTGTAATTGTAATTTATATGGGTTATGGCAATCCACTTTAATTCAGAGGTTACCTCATAAAAAGGTGGTCTTTGGTGGTTTTGACCGCTGTTCTGATACCCCGGTACCTAATTGTGATGTTAGTAGAAGCTGTTATTGTAATAAAGTGTGTTACATCAGGGATAGAAGCATGGGTGGAAGAAGAGGGGGGTTGAGAAAATGTATGGTTTCTGAGGAAGCGAACAAAAGATGTAGTTTTGGAGGCGATGAGACCGAGGTATTGCTTAGTTTGTTGACTGAGGAATTAGGTGAAGAGTGTTCTACTTCTGATGTAAGGGAGGAAAATAGAAGACTAATCAAGAAGGTAGTAGTGGAGAAAAAGGGAAATGGTGAGACTATTAATAGGTGTAAGAGCAAGATGAAAAAAGTTGGTACGGGTGTTCCCAAGAATGAGTCAAAGTATGAATCAGTTGTTTTTAGGTCCAAGGAGGAGGATAAGAGGAGGAAAGAAGAAATGATTAGGATAGAAAGAGATAGAGAAGATCTACGAAGAAAAGAAAATTTGAAGGTGCAGAAAAAGGAAGAAGAAAGGGAAGCTTTGTTGAGAAAAGAGAGTGGAAATGCTAGGGCAAATGAAGAAGAGAGGGAAACTTTGTTGAGAAAAGAGAACTGGAAGGTGAGGGCAAGGGAGGAAGAGAGAGATGATTTGGTCAAAAGAGAGGAACGCCGGGAGAGGATGGGGAGAGATGGTTCTAGTTGCTCTTCGTACTATTCCTTGTCTTCGACTGGTGAGTACAATAGCGATACTGAAGTTGAGGTTACAGGAGAGGATATGGAAGTAGAATTATCAAACATGTATGAAAAGGATTCAAAACGGAGCCATAAAATCGTCAGTGAAGTTGTGAAAGAGGACTATGGGCTTGGCATGAGAAAGAAACCTACTGAAATAGGTTCGCATGCTGGATCTAGTAGTGCTGAGTCAGACTTCAGAAAGAAATCAGAGAAGAAGCTTACTGATGTATTGATTGAAGAGACGGAATCTAAAAGGGGAGCCTTGCAAAAGGATTCTAGCCTTTTGGAGGTCCATGAACGTGGTTATGGGAAGACTTCTGATTTCTTCAAGAGTTATGATGATAGGTTGGTAAAATCAACGTCTGGTATAAAGTTTGATGAGGGAAGAATACAACAGCAGAGGCAAACAGGCAATGAAATTATAGGGCAGTCCGAAACAAGAATAAAGTATAAACAATTTATGGAAATGCCAGATAGCCCTGATGACGAAGTTGTAACCTCTTATGGCTCTCAAAATCTATACAGTGGCAGGGAGGAGAAGTCTGCTGAAGTTTCTAGTTTAAGTTCAGAAGCAAAAAGAGAACAACATCAAACAATGGTTGGACTTGACACCAGAGAAGATGAATTTTCGGGGAATACTCGCAAGGTTTCTGAAGCATCGAAAGTTCAAGAGATCGATGCCAGAAAGACCTCCATATCTCAGAGGCTGTCTGAAACTAGAATGAAGAAAGAGGAAGGATGTTCAACTGATGTCATTACTTCAAATTATGATGCAGAAAAGAAACAACAGTCTGACCAGGTTACCAGGCTAAAGGACGAAAGAAGAAAATCCCAACAATTGACAAAAAAGGGAAGCAGTTTGCAATCGGATAGCAGGATTACAAAACAAGAAGAGAATGTGAACTTAACATATGACTCATATGCAGAGTCCAAAGGGCAACACTTTCAAACACACGCAGAAAGCTTCGGAAAAACAAATGTCAGAATTGGAACACAACAAATGACTAACGAAACAGTCACCCATTCTGGTGGTTTAATTGGTGCAAAAGATGGAATCAAGACAAGATCAGAGACACTAGTGACACCTCCATCTTGTCAGTTAGAAGCTAGAGATAAATCACACATTGAATCAATGAGTGGGCTCGCGATTGAGGAGGTGACTGATGGAAGTTTAGAAAGTGGCTCTACTGCATTACATAAACGTGTTGTAGGGAGGCCTCCAGCATTGCATCATGAAAAATATGAAGGGGCCAAGAACAATGAAGCTAACGAACAGCCTTCTATGTTCATCTCCAATGAAGATGCAATTGGTTCAGCTGAGCAATTACAGAAATCTTCTGCACACTATGTTAGTGAGTTTGTTGAGAAGGTAAGGCATGAAATTTCAACTTCTGAAATCCAGGAGGAGAAGAAAACTTATGAATCTAAGTTTGTGCACGAGGAGGAGCAAAGTAACCGAAAGGGTTCGAGTCAATATGTTTCCCTAGAGTCTGAATCTGAGGAGCATCACTCAAGGCATCCCTCTAGGGGTTCTAAAACAAAGGGCCCGTCAGATGAAACATGGGAGGTTGATGAACCATCTGTTCAGGAGCATTCTAAGACAGAAGTACAGGAAAATGCAAGCAAAGCCGACAATGCAATTGTCAAGAGATCTGGCCGGTCCTTGTGGAATATCATTGGTGATATTTTTCGTTTGAAGTGGTCTACACGCTCTGAAAGCCATATCACAGATGGAAAGGCAGGTGGGGTTTCACCCAATCAGTCTACAAGTAGCGATGCATGGTTTTCTGGTCGTGAAGCTGAAGAAGATGAAGGAGTGAGTGGAAGAAAAGAAAAAAAGGTGACACAAGAACCTGCATCCATCCACCAAAAACAAGAAAAGACTAGCACTCCAAGTAAAGAAGACAGTTCCAGGACCTCAGCTGTAGAGGCATATGCAAAGCATTTAGGAGTGGATACTCTATCCTCTTCAACTGTTCTAGAAAGTGGTTCAGCAATTATGACCATTTCTTTGCCTTCCAGTGAAGAAACTTCCCAAAGTAACTTTGAAGGTTCTTCTGGTGCTCCAGTATCAGAGTCCTTAATACCATTGCCTGCAATGCGTCTCCAAAGATCTCCCATTGTGAAAGAAATTTCTGAGGCTGCAGAAGCTGGTTCATCTGGTAGTGACACAAGTGGACAACCAGTTTCCTCTGATTTGATGGAAAAATCAAGGCCAGAGGTTAATGCTAAATTGAAACAGAGAAAACTTCAGAGGAAAGACCAAATCCTGAAAGATAGATTTGATGAATGGGAAGAAGCATATAGGGTCGAAGCAGAGCAGAGAAAAATCGATGAAATGTTTATGAGGGAAGCACTTTTGGAAGCCAAAAAAGCTGCTGACAACTGGGAGGTGCCTGTTGGGTCTGTGCTGGTGCAGAGTGGAAAGATTATTGCTCGTGGATGCAACTTGTAAGTTGTGCTTGCTGTGCTCTTTTGCTGATTTTTATGTTCAATGCAATTGATTAAACTTCTCCGTGATTAAATCTTTCAGGGTAGAAGAGTTACGTGACTCCACTGCCCATGCAGAAATGATCTGCATACGAGAGGCTTCAAACATGCTCCGGACATGGAGGCTTTCAGTAAATTCTTCATCTTCATCAATTTAACTTAGTCTTTCTACTCAGAACCTAGTACAGTGTCCTCAATTTCTTTGTGAAAAAAGTCACAATATCATTTGCTCAATACTTTAGTAGCTTTCTGGAATGAGTTTATAATAGTAGAGTAGCAACAAGCACCAGACTTTTTGTTCCTTTAGTTTCTCGAAAGATTGGAAAAATATAGGAAGATGATGTTGTTAAGATTTGAGGTTCCATCTTAAGAGGTTAACCTTATTAAAATGAGTAATCCAAATCCTTATAAATTGGTCTATGTTTTCATCTTTATTCGATGTGAGATTCTATCCTTTAACATGCCTCCTCAAGATGGTAGCTCGTTTGAGCAGACCAATTTTGAAATTCGTGTGCTCAATTTTTTTTGAGTCTTAATCGGATCGAATTGCTTGTTGGAGCTTAATGGGCTCTGATACCATGTTAAGATTTGGGATTTCATCTTAAAATGTCAACCTTATTAAGAGTAGTAGTCCAAATCCTTATAAATTAGTTTATGTTTTCATCTTTATTCGATATGGAATTCTATCCCTTAACAGATGTGACCTAAGTTGTATCTGGTTGTTAACATGGATCATGTATTTAATGCAACTCAGTTTTGAGTGCTAAATCTCTAGAAACTTTGTGACTTTCTTGCTCTTGACACCTCTACTACTTTGTATGCTGTGTAGATTATTTGAATAAAGTAGCAAGGTCATGTGAGTACCTGAATTTCCTTTTTGCAGGAAACTACACTTTATGTTACTCTTGAACCATGTCCAATGTGTGCTGGAGCAATACTTCAAGCTAGAATTGACACTGTTGTGTGGGGAGCCCCCAATAAGCTACTGGGAGCTGATGGCAGCTGGATTAGGTAAGCAGTTCAGCTATGATATTTTCAGCTGTTATAGCTTCTTTTCTCACATTTAGTTTAATATGGTAATTAATTATTATGAAGATGATGCAAATTGGAAAGTATATTCAAGGCGTGATCGAAATTAACATCAATTATAATAGAATTTTCCATTATTGCATTTTACTCATTTTGGTAAATTGATTTTGTAAAGGGAACGTCAAAATTTTCCTTAGTAGTCGTGATTTCCTTATTAGTCGTGTTTTTAACCTATATAAAGGGGCCCGTTGATTATAATAGGACACTTGAATATTGAATAAAACTACAATCTTCCCCTCATTTCTCTCTTTCTTATTGTTCTTCTTGTTGCAATCGGCATCAGAAGAACACTCACTTTTGGTCGTCTCTTATCCATGAAGCCAATTTATCTCTTGCAAAAGTTCTTGTCAATTGCATTGCTCCTGTACTCAGGCCATAACATAAATTCCTATGTTTCAATGCTACTTGAAAATAAGTGCAATAATACCTCACGTCATGTAGTAGGTGCCTTAGGGCACTCTTTACGACATGATTGAAGTCATAATTCATAAATTGTCCTTTTGCCCTTCCAAATTTCTCTATTTCCAAAAGCTTCTTAGTTTGCATGCTAAAAAGAATGAAACAAGAAAATATGAATTCATTTGATTTATTTGCAAATCTTTCGCATGATTTTTTACTTTTCCTTTAGTGCCTTTATTGTGTAGCACTAGATAACTTGATTATGTAATAATATTATGCAACTAAAGGTTCATTACCTACTAAAGAAAATTTGCTCTTTTAAACTATTCTTTCAATATTCAGTATGGACTATTACTCGTACTAAAAGCTAAACAAGTTTTATGTGTACAGTCTTAACTTTGTCCCTAATTTATTTAGACTTATTAGCACAAAACGTCCCTACGTTTGGCCTTTAGGGTGCAAAACATTCTTACGTTACATTTTCACCCCTGATCTCCATGTTTTATTGCGGAAATCATCATTTTTATCTATTTTTTTCAATCAAAAGCTGTAAAATGACGAAAACACCCTCATATTTAAATAAAACAAAATAAAAAAAAAAAGAAAAAATAAGAACAAATTAGAATTATAGTCTCAAAATTTCAAAAGATACAAATGAGTCCCTAATGTATAATTAAAAATCCAACCTACGCCAAAAACTCATGCCAACCACCACGTTTGAACCTTAAAAACTCCGAACAACTACCACCCAAACCACCGGAACTCCATACCATTGGACAGCCCTTGTTCCCCTCTACACATACCACCTAGCCACCAACCCTAGGGTCACTAAATTTTGCCGGAATCGATGGCCAACATCAGCAACTTGTCAACACAAAAACTGACTACATCACCTTCTCCGGCTAACCACCACCTTTGAACCTTAAAAACTCCGGCCAATCACCACCCAAACCACGGGAACTCTATACCATTAGACATCCCTCACTCCCCTCTACACATACCACCCAACCACTAGCTCTAACGTCACCAGATTTGGCCAGAAAACTTGTCAACACAAAAATCAACTACATCACTTTCTTCAGCGAGACCCATGCCCTTTTCTTCATACCGGTCGACTATACTTATCAGGGTGTACCCATTCATGGTCTTGCAACATCAACAAATCCACACGATCAAAATTTATCGCCCCATTTTTTGAATCAAGTGAAAATGCAACTTTTAGTCGCGATTTTCGACGCTGGCTCGGGCTTTTTCCAGGCCAAGCCCGACCTTTTTTGTCATCCCTATGTAATATGTTCTTTATTTGTTCTTTTCTTTTCTTTTTGTTTATTTAAATAGGAGAGCGTTTTCGTCATTTTACAGCTATTAATTGAAAAAATTGATTTCCGCAATGAAATGTGGAAATATGGGTGAAAATGCAAAAATTTGAAACATACGATGTTTTGCACACTAAAGGCCAAACGTAGAGACGTTTTGTGATAATAAGCCATTTATTTATGTCAAATATTGAATTTCTATGCAATCATTTTTCTTCTTCCTTTTTCTTGCCTGGTTTTTTATTTCGTTAGTAAATCAAATTAAGAAATATTTGTGAATAAGTATATGTTCTCCACTCAATTTTTGATTTTATCAATAGCTCTTTTGATTAAAATTATGTGTTTGTATTTGCGGTATATTAGCTTAAATTATGAGTGTTTACAGATTCATCATCCCCATCAGTGTTCTCCTATTTTTCCATGTATGTAGAATTATGTGAAAGATTGATTCTTTTCCTCAAACTAAGTAAATTTATTATGTATCTTATCATATCTTAACTCAAACTTTTGGTTCTTTACTTTTGCATTCTTAATGATGTGTATTATTAAAGGGTTAATTACTCCAATGATCATTGAAGTTTTGAGTAATTATGCCCAATGATCACTGAAATTATTTTCTTACGATAATAATCACTCAAGTTTTTAACTGTTATATGGTCAATTGTTCAGAAAAATTAACATTTTATCCTACGTGATACCATTAAGTACCACCATGTCACCTAACAATGTTATTTATTACACCTAAGTCAAAAAAATTTGGGGATTTAATAATTGAAAATGAAACATGTTAGGATGAGAAAATGTAATGTATTTTTAATTTTGTTCATGCAAGTCGGATTGGAAACTCACGTTTTCCTTTTAACAATGATTTTTGCTGACTTAGCATAATAAATAGCGCTATTTGGTGATTGGCACTTATTGGTGCCATATAGATTTTAATTTTATTTTTTTTACCGTGTGACTGTTCGTGTAACATTTAGAAACTTGAGTGACTATTACCATACGAGAAGGACTTCAATGACCATTGGCGTAATTATTCAAAACTTCAGTGACAATTGGCATATTTAACCCCTATTATTCAAGAAAGTAAAGTGGCATTTACATTGAGAAAAAAAAGGGTTATATCAGTGGTAAAAGATGAAACGTAGTTTTATCTAGCAACCATTTTAGAATAATTATTCATCATGGATTTGAAATATTAATTGTCAGTTCTCGGATTACCCTATTTTTGAGCTCACTACAATTTGACTGACCAATTCTCGTGTGTATTCATCTGGCATCCAATTTTCTGTTTGCAACACAAATTCTTGAAACTCATGTCCACGATTTCCGAGAAGTAAGTTGGTTTCTGTCTGCTCATTTTCATAAATCATGGTGGATAAATCAATTTTTTCGAAAATTGTCTAGATTGTGAGATTGCTACCTTCAAATTTGTTGCTAATTCCACTTCTACAATATATTTCTCCATATTATTTTCCAATTATGGGTAATTTGTATTCTCATTGTCATCTTCTCATAACATAACTAGTTCATTTGGGAAGGATCCGTATACAAGTTTATTGTCATTGTTAGTGCTGAAGGCCTTCCAAGACGCATTCTCCATTTAGTCAAGGACACCATGCAGGATCTTCTGTCTTTTATCATTTTCTTTGCAATTTGATGTATAATTTATATATATTTGCCGTCCTCTCAAAATTTTAATGGAAATTCGTTTACACACTGACATAAACTGGCCATGTTTTGCCATAATTTACAAAACATATCGAATCTTATACTGTTATATATGACTTACAGTCACAGAAACTGGTTTCATCTGATTCTTGATTAACAATCTGTAGGCTTTTTCCTAGTGGAGACGGTGGAAATGGATTGGAACAAACAGACAAACCAGCTGCTCCAGTTCACCCGTTCCACCCCAAAATAACAATTCGACGAGGAGTATTGGCATCAGAGTGTGCAGACGCTATGCAACGGTTCTTTCAGTTAAGGAGAAGGGAGAAGGAGAAAAAATCTGAGCCTCCCACACCACCTTCGTGCCTTCCCATTTCACACCGTCCCACGAAGTTCTTCACCAAGATGCACGATGCTTTCAACATCATGTTCTGTTTGTAAGTTACCGGAAGATGGAACATTTTTCTTTTCGTTACGTTGAAAAATTACTTCTCGTGTAACAGCTTAAATAATGTATCCTTGCGATTGTGAGTCTTTACGAGACAATTTTTTCCCGGTCTCCAAAGGTTTTAGAATTTAGGCTTCTGCTACAATGATTACCGAAAGATATGAATGGCACTTGGCCTGGTAACCAGTTCTCATACTTTCAGTTGGCAACATGGCATTGCTATTGCACCCAGGATAGAGACCGGTGGACATGACAGTTTTTTTATAGGCTTGCACGGGTGATGAGCAGGTCCATAGCACGGCACGTGTCCACCTGGTCTTCGTCAACTATGTGTTGGCCTAGCCTGGCCCGATTATACACATTTATGCCAATTTTACGCAAAAAACGTTATATCTCTACTTTTAATCGAAGAATCAAGACAGTAATTAAATAGTTGCTGCAAGATGCCAGAAAATGCGTTTTATTTACCTCTTTGTGTACAAGTAGACATTATTTATCTGAACTGAATAATGAAAAGAAAAGCAAGTTGTTATCTTGATAATCAACGTGTACAATGGAATTTAGGTTGTGTTTGATACACAACAAATTCCATGTTTTCTATTTTCCAAGAAATGTTGTGTTTGATTGCACAAATTTGATCAAGAAAATTTTTTCTTTCCCTCCCCCCACGCGCCCTCTTTCTTGGATTGTAGGGAAAAGAAGTCTTTTCCAAGTTCTAACATATTTTTTTTTTTTTTTTAATTTGTAATGGAAACAAATTTCATAGCCAATTTTTAAAAAAAAAAATTCACTTTAATTGCCAATTTTCATGTAAAAAAAAGTCAAACGAATACTAAACTTTTATAAAAAAAAAAAAAGTAATTT
>CAIGRH010283540.1:0-15686 GCA_903798295.1 Fraxinus nigra
GAATTTTGCAATATAACGTATATTTCAGTTTGCCCTCTCATTTTAGCGTCCACAAGGAGCCCAACAAAAGACGACCCAACCCAAGATTTAACCAACCCGACCCAAGACTTAACTTTATCTGCTTAAATCTTGTATAACAGCCAAAGAGCCAGCAACTCTGAAAACCCATAAAAAGGGAAAAAAACTACATCCTTCCCCTTCTCTTCGCGAGTGTAATTCGAACCCTTTTTCAGAAACTGGAATTAATTGTTTATTAATGCAACATCTTTAGTGGGTCGTTATCTTCATCAACAAAAATGGTTTCTCTTTCACCTTCTTGGTTGTATCAAGGTCTCATTTTCTGCTTTACACTTCTCGTCTTAGCACCATGGCATTCATATCCAATTCTTTACCATTTTCTTTCCTTCTGTGTTGCAGATGGAGTACTGAGAAGTATGGATTATGCGGATGGCGTTGTTGCTAAGAGATTATACTTCAACAGTTTGAAGGTTCGTTTTAGTATTAACGCTTATTCTACTGTGTATAAATGTGTGGAGGAATGAGATTCCGGTATGGCGGTATTGCTTTTTCTCAAATTTCTATTGTGGTTGTGTATTTGGGTTATGTTTATTTTATGCTTATGTGTATTTATAGAAGTGTAATGATTTGTGGAATTCTAGATATGTGTAATTATTCTCTTGGTAAACTGGTATATATATATATATATACGAATAGGGGTGCTTTGTTACTGGACTTGTTCAAGACTAAAAGGTGTTTGATTTTGCTGATTTTTTTAATCATGCAGGTTACCGATATTCTTACTTTGATTTAGAACTGCAATATTTATTTATTTATTAATTTTATGTTAAGAATGTTTTTTTACAATTTTTTTTTCTTTCTCTGTTTCAAAATTTATCTTTGCAAGTTGTGGCCTTCATCGTTTTCAAGCTGTTCGGGTATACCCTTTCATATTTTTCCAAGTTTTTCCTCAAAAATGAGGTCTGCAATGGTCGAAATCTTATATTCTAGCTTCACCTTAGAATTTTTTTTTTCCCTTTCTTTTTATGTTGTTAGGGTCTGCATATTATAATGTTGAATTCTGCTCGCTGCAATTTTTCCCCTGAAAATGTTGAATATCATCTCTAAAAATTAAAAGAATCAAGCAATTCTAATACTTGAGCCATGGTCCTAGTAGAATTAGCAAACTGCAATTTTGAAACAGTATATGTGAGTGTGTTCTGCTATACATTTTGCATGGCACGCGTCTTGAGTGTGTTCAATCACTCACTTTTAATGAGTGTGTTCAATCACTTACTTTTAAGTATAGGAATCAAATTTCTGCAGCTGCTCTAACTTTTTAAGGATAAATCAAAATAATTTTTTTATCAATGCAAAATGCCAAGCTTTGACATTGTTTATTGCCATCTCTCTGGCTTATTTGAGTATTTTGCTCTATTTCTTATTCTTGGGACATACAGATATCATTTGCAGGTTCATTTCCTGCATCATCATGGAAGTTTAATGTTGGCATCACGAGTCCACATAAAAGATCTCTCTTACTTCCTTGTATAAAGTGTGAGAACAGTGATAAGAATGACTCTTTCAAGCATGTATCGGTTGAGCGCGCACCATATCACAGTTATATGGACTCTACATCAGGACAGGTTGAGCCAGCTTCTGGTGCTCGTGCAAGTATTCCAGGGCAAGATTACTGGCCGGAAGGCACTGCTAATCGTGTGAGAGCTGCAAGGGCTCCTGAACCAACAGGTGGGTCACCTGGAGTTTCATCTTTTGGGAAAAATCCCGGAAGTAGGCGGAAAAAGTACAAGTCTTCACCTGCTGCTACCGAGTCTTCAGAAACAAATGTAGTTGTAAATGACCCAGTGGAAGCCGAGACTCCTGAAGATGCATCAGAAGACCCTAAAGATCTCTTGTCAGAGTATGTTGTTTATCAGACAGGACCTGAGGAAGAAGAATTAACTGGCTATGAACTGGATAAGAAGCTTGGACGTCCTCATTCCTTTGTTGATCCAAAAGCTAAGAAGCCAATAGAGAAACCACTTACAAGTGAAGAGCTGTGGTGGAACTGGAGAAAACCAGACAAAGAACAATGGTCTAGATGGCAGCGGAGACGCCCAGATGTTGAAACAGTCTGTCCTTCCTTCTTCTCTTCTGTCCAAAAAATAAAAATGAATAACTAAATGAAGAAAGAGAATAATAGAGCAACACAGTTACCAATTAAGATAGGTTGACGTCTATAATATAATAAAATATTGTGCTGACACTGGTATACCACACTGGCATCCTGTACGGTGTTTCTGAGAGCTAACCATAACTTTTTGTAAAATGAGATTTCACTTCTTCATTGATAGGTAGAAATGGTAATTTGAATTGAATAATGTTATATTCTTTATCAGAGTATAAATGAAAACAACTTGTACGCATGCTTGTGTAATGCTTTAGTTGCATAAACTGCTATATTTTGAGGTTTTCGTTGGATCTTTTTAACCTTAATGAGAACATAAGGGGTAAATTGTCAAATAATGGAAAACAAAATTGAGGAAACTTCTTGAATTGTGAATTCTCCAAATAGCTAGTTGTCTTACTAGCTATTTCTTTGCACGAAAGCAACTTTTGTTACTCGTTGGAGTTTCAACAATTTGTTTCATAGGTTTGCAGGCAGGTTTTTGGGTAATCCTTTATGAGTCTAATAAACAAACGCGCCTTACATTTCTCCGATGTCCAATATTGTTTTGGTTTGGCAATTTTTGTGATTGATCTTAACCAGTAACATCAGTATTATCTTGGTGTCAGGTGTTTCTCAAAGCTATGGCAGAAACTGGGCAAGTAACCCTCTATGGTGACCACCCAACACTGACCGAGTGTTCTCTTTACAGAGCAAGACGGAATATTTATAAAGAAGAGAGGTATAAATTTTATTCAGATTCAACTGATGCACTTCTTTATTTAATTTTTCATTGGTTATATGGATTTCAGCAAATTCATCCAGATTACATGGTCTTCAAACCAGAAAGTATTGTTTATGTCTACATTGCTCATGACTAGAAGTTGAAGCATCAATGGTCCAAGAAAATCCTATGATTTGCATTTCATCTTTTAATCCAAAGTAACGTTCTATTGTTGTATGAAAGTCCTTTATCTCGATGGATAAATCCATCTTTCTAAGATAGTTTTTCAATTTTACATAATCCAAAAATTGTAAAGATCGAATTATTTGCTCCTGGTTTCTGTTTCCTTTACCCAATTTACTTGCTTCGTGATCTAGTCCACCAAAATTAAGTTGGTTGGTCTTAAGATTTGACATTGAGATCTATGAAATGATTCTTCAGGCTGCAAGCTGAACAAGCAAAACTGGAAAAGATAGGTCCTATGGCGTACTATTCGGAGTGGATTAAAGCTTGGAAAAGAGACACTTCACGCGAAGCTGTTCAAAAGCATTTTGAAGAGACGGGTGAAGATGAGAACACCCAACTGATTGAGATGTTCATGTATCAGACAGATCGAGAATATCGCATCATGATGGGTACTGATATTCGAATTTGTCGAGATCCTTTGGCAATGAGAATGCGCGAAGATCAAATAAAACAAAGTATATGCTTCTCTTAATCTCCTTCCCATTTCTCTTCTTCAATTGACAACTCTAATTATTGCAGTTGTAACATTTATCGACAAGTATATGTTTTCACTAGCGGTCATAGATGTGAAGTCTCCTTGTTTTCCTCTTTGTTTCATTTGGATTACTTAATTTGTGTGTTTGCCTTTGCAGTATGGGGTGGAGATCCAGTTTACCCAACAGTGAACTATATTCAGGATCCAAATGAGGTGATTGATTACAGGGGTCCAGATTTTCACGAACCAACTCCGAATATGCTCTCATATCTTAAAGAGGTTTGATGCGAATGATTGAAGCTCAAAGTTCTTTTACTATAAACGAGCAGTTCATCTCTTCCCATTCTGGCTTTTTAACACCATTGACTCTTTTCAAACCCAAATTCACCTTTTCACAATCTAGTTTCAATTTTGCTCAACCACCTTTACAAAATAATATTTTGATTTGAAGACTTGGCTTCTTTCTTTTCTAAAAGCAATATGGAAAGAATTTTTGTTTGAATATGTAAAAGCTCTTAAGTGACCATCATGCTTAACGGATTTCTTAAATATGCATTATGAGTTTCTTGACTAGAACATTCATTTGATAAATATGTACAATATCTCTCATCAGCATGGGAAAATAATATCTAGAGAAGAGCTGGAGAAAATCCTGGCTAAGGAGAAGACAGAAGAACTTGAGGTGAGGACACAGCGATTACACATCTTTCTATCATTCTAGTAATTTAGGCAGAAAATCAGAATTTCTAATTTACTTCTCAAATTTTGACTTCTTTAATTTTTTCAGTAATCAATATAGTCCTCTATATGTTCATTTTCGTTTCTGTTTCCACTTTATTCTTTATCTTCAAGTTTCCTCTCTTCTGCGACAGTTGACAGATATGGATGAAGCTATGGCAAGAGCAGTTGACATTGGTGAAAATGATGTGAGATTGTTGCCCTCTCTTCTCTGAATTTGTTGTATGTATTTGAACATAAATTTCTTCATGCTGCAGTATGATTGATTGTACCTTGGAACCAAGAGCTCTTTGTATTAGTTGTCCAAGTGATTTTTTCATGCGTTATTACAACAGGATGAAGGAGAGGACAGTGAGGTTGATGGTGATAATGAAGAGAAAATTACACGCAATTGGAGTATTTTAAAAAGTAGTCCTGAAGTGCAGAAGTCAAAGGTGATTTGTCTAAAATGTAAATTTTATTTGTGTATGAGAGTCAATTGGGAGTTAGAGCATGTTTAAAGATAAAAATTTCCTTACAAGTAACTTTGTTTTTTAAAGCTAAGCCAAACAAGCTTTTAGTGCTGTATTTCTGAGAATTGTCCGTGAAATGAGTTTCCTTCTTAGCCGCAGGGCAAACCAAAAAAGACGAATATGTCTCTGGATGAAGCTGTAGATGATTCTGAGAACTTGACGGACTTTCTTTTGGACTTCGAAGAAGAGGAGTAATTCTTTTGGATTGCAGATTTTGTAGGTATGGTAGTTTTGACTTGGTTAAAGGTGGAAATGGGGATGGTCATGTCATACATTTGTAGATGCTCTTTTCTATATCGTGGTGGTTAAACATGCATTTACAGTATATGCATACAAATGATGATAAATCTTGATTGATCAAAATATCCAGGTATTGAACAATCTAGTGCATATGAAGGTCTTGCTTAATAATAAAAAGTTTCAATCTCGACTCAGATCTGTTTACTAAGCCCCCGTTTGACACCCATTAATTTCTCATTCTCATTTTTCATTTCAACCACACATTCTCCAAATAAAATAATATTACACACAAATCAAAAACGTTTCATCACTTTTCCACCACACATTCTCCCATCAATCACTATTCAAAAACTAATTCTTCCTAAAAAATGGGGGCCAAACACACACTTAATTAGATCCAGTCAAATCTCGAAGAGGCAGGTTGAGACAAATTCTCATTCTTCATTTCAACCACACATTCTTCAAATAAAATTATATTACACACAAATCAAAAACTTTTCTCACTTTTCCACCACACATTCTCACATCAATCACTATTCCAAAATTTCTATTCTTCTCAAAATGGGTTTCAAACAGGGGCTAAATTCACAATTGGTATGCTTTAATGAGAGAGGTACGTAGGATGAAATGTCCCTTCTTTTTGTCACATTTTTTATTTTTCTTTTACTTCTTTTATTTAAAGTAAAACTAAGAAAAAATTATCCTTTGTTCGTTAAGAATTAAAATCTGCATTTTAATCTAAGTCGAAATCTATAATTAATTTCAATCACATATTTTATGAACTCACGACATATTAATCACACATTTTTCAACTTTTATCATGTTTTACTAAAAATCTAATTTCAATCTCCACCAAACAAGGCTTTAGTCTATTTTATTGAAAGTTAGATTTTTTTTAACAATCAATTGGATGTTTTCACCCAATATGTTTTCGTCAAGATTTGAAGGTTATTTACCATTTGCACAACCACCCCACACGTTAGGGACCATATGTGCCAATTCCCCAATTGAAAAATGTCTAAAGCATTTAAGAACCTCATCGTTTTACATTACTGAAGTCGAAATATTTAAGAACCACAAACTTTTAATTCATAAACATTGAAGAAAAATTAGCACCTGTTTGTATGCAGGGTGGACCTAGAGAAGAAGTTCAGTGGGGGCGAAACCAGTGATAAAGGTTGTCGGACTAAAGGGGTTCTAGAAGTGAAAGGGTGGGGGCTCACGGGGGTTCGGGGGCAACGCCCCCGAATTTTTTTTTTGGATACATTATTGAAATCGCCACGCGCAAATAGAGGACACAAAATTTAGAAATTTATGGAGATATTTAACTAGTACGAGAAAAAAAAAAACAAATTAATAGCAGCAACATTGAGAAGAAGTCTAAAATTGATTAGCCTTTGAAATCTCTATATTGCAGAATATTTCACATCTATTTTAGAAGGGTAAAAAAATACAAAAAGGAGAGAATAAAGAAGATCAAGGATGAGAAGGCGGCGAAGAAAGGCTCGGTTGATGTCCAAGTCGCAAAAAACCTCCAAGAGCAACGTGCCCAAGGGTCGTAACTCCTAAACTTGGAGGCGACGGTGGCAAGCGTTAATTTTTTTATTATTTTGAATATTGTTGCATGTTCATTATGAATGATATCACAAGACTGTTGACAATCTATTCCCAAGAGAAAAAAATCCTAAAAATTGAGTGGGGGCGGCTGCCCCCACTAGGCCTCGTGTAGGTCCGCCCCTGTTTGTACGGCAAGTTAACAACACATTGAAGAAAAAATCGCCTTTCCTTTCTTATTTCCACGACTCCCACTAGATCAAGTATAATTGCATTCATTCAACTAAAGCCCTTGCACTTTTACATTGTTAATAAATACACAAAGAGATAGCTATGGGATAATATTCCTCTGATGAGAGAGAGAGAGGTCTCTGTCCATGAAAATTAGTGATGGTGTTATGACCAACCACAACAGATAAAAGGGGATGATGGAATTTGACCGGTTGCACGAATGTGCTCTACCTGTGCAGCAGTTTTCTCGGCCTGGCGATTTTTTCTAGCCTCAGCAGCAGCCCGCAATTCTTCTGATCTATGCCTTGCCAATGCGACCTTCGCTACCATTTTTGCTTGAGCTTGTGCTCTCATTTGCTCAACTTTTGCCTGTAAACCACTTTCGTTAATGTAAACAATGCTAAAATATCCTTTATATTTGATTCGATTCAATTTCACCATGATACGATAACATAACACATAGGCCGACACACATTAATTTAGAAAAGCTAAACCAGTCCAGGGATTCGGTAGCAACTAAAAAGCTTCAAGAAAGTTTATACCTTCTCAATAGAATATAAATCGGAGAATGGTCAAAGGGAATTTATTTTGATAGCAAAAAATAAACTCCTCATGCGAAGATCGAATCTAAGATATCCATCTTCAATTGTCCACATATAACTTGAATTCAAAATGAGGTGCGAAAAAACTGGAAGCAAGTTATCAAATTTCTCTCCAAGGAAAAATATCTTAGGCTTTAATATCAAATTTTAGCCCCCTGTTTGGGGTCCATTTCTTAAATTCATTTTTCCTCAACGTCATTTTCAACCACATATTTCATAGGACCCACAACTTTTATCAACTTTTCAATCATTAAAATTTACTAAAAATCTAATTTTTATCCAAACCAAGCAGGGGCTTAATTACTATGATGTACAGTAGATTTTGAATTTATAGAGAAGGGATGAGGAGAAGCAAATATACCTCTACTTTCCTCATCGCTGCTTCAAGCTTTGCTTTCTGTTGACTCTCCCATGCTTGAATTTTTATTTCATCTCGTCTAAACCTGACAATGCAACTCAATTTCAGTCAATAAGTTGCATCCATTGAAAAAATATGAGTTCAAAGGACGTTCATAATCAAACTTCGTTCTGAGTCTTTAGGAGAACCTGATGGCATGTTTGGACTTTTCAGCTTCTTCCCATGCAGCAGCACGTTTTGAATACTCCATTCGCCGAACATCATCTGCTCCAACAGTTTCATTTCCAGATATACTTTTCTCTTTCTCGTCCTTACTTGCCCAAGCGGCAATATTCATTTTACCAAGTTGGACACCTAGGGCTACAATCTCTCTTCTGGTCTTGAGCTTTTGGTCTAACTCGGAAGATTCTTTTTTCCTGTTTGCAGTAGAATATTCTGATGCATTGCCAAAAGAATGCTCTGTTGGGGTGGGTGCTGGCTCTACTCTACGAGGAGTAGATGGTATAGATGAAATAGGGCTGCGGATTGGGGTTGAGGCACTAACTGGAGTAGCAGTTCTCGAAGGTTCTTGACTTGGAATAGGAGTCATTTCTGTTCCCATGTCTCTCATTGAAACTGCCCTTACGGAAGGAATGCCTGCATAATTCAGGAAAACTTTTTGTGGGAGTTTGGAATTTAAACAAGGGAAGTAGTTACTTGAGGTGTAATGATCACTCTAATGACACAAGCAAAAGCTAGCGGTTAAATTTCTGTGGTAAATTAAATCGAACACTTCTTGTGTGCCAGTAAGAAAATGCCTAGACAACATAGGAGATATATTTAGGTCCCATTTGGTAGAGCTTTTGGAAAGTCAGGAGCTGCTTTTGAAACTAAGAAACTAGGTTTCGACCTATTTGGATAATTATCTGGAATGCTTTGTTGGGCTAGAAGAGTTTTTAGAGGAAGCTGGCCCAACTTCTTCTTCGAGCTCTTGTATAAGTAGAAGTAGAAGAAAAAGCAAAAGTGCTGCCAAAGAAGCCCTTAGCATATATTTAGCTATGTGCTGCTACAAAATATGCTACACAAATATGACTATTTTACCAATTTGTCATCTTTAAAAAGTAAAACATTTCACACGATTTTTTCATTTCTTTTTAGGCTAAAAATTGAGTTCTAGCGTCTACATGTTGGAAACTCAATGTGGCTGAACTTGTGATCTAACGCAGGTATAAATAAGATATTGATTACCTGTGGCATCTTTGATTGCGCTCTTTGTACAAGATAATCCTGTACTGTCCACCTCTGTCAAATCCTTGCTTTCGGGGCACAAATCAATTAACGCATTCATTCCATTAGCTGAATTTGAAGTGGGTTGAGCTCCATGGGACTCAAAACCAAAATTACCTGAACCTGTCCCTGATGCAGGTTGACTAAATTCTACCCTCTTAACTGAGGACTTATATTCATAACTAGCAGACTCTGGATCAACTCGAGCCGAATTCACAGCTATCACCCGGTTCGGTTGATTCTGAGGATTTATATTCATCTTCTTTGAATGGTTAGATTGCATGTTTTGCTTATTCATAATCCACTTCTCCGCATCATTCCATTTGGAAGGCATAGGTCCCAAGAATGACCGTGCCACAGAATGGTGTTGCATTCTCTCCCCTTTGTGAAATTCAAAGCTCGATGTACTATCATAATCAAGATTTTCATCTTCATATGTTCTGACGGGGTGTACTGAACTCAAATTGCTGCTATCAGTCTTTGGGACAAGCTGCATTTTGGCACGGCTAGGATTCCCATTTTCCCTCAGGGTATGCTCCTGCAGCTGGAAGGAACTGCAATCACCTTGGCCAGCATCTAACACCAAATTACCATACTTAACTGGTGGAAGTTCTAAACTGCAAGCTGCAATAATGGGAGGAAGAGTATCGAAGGAACACCGGATCAGCAATAAAGTTTACGCTACGCATATTCAAGTGTCAATACAAGGTATGCCACCAGAACAAGTTAAAGGATCCATATCACTACGAGGATAACTAGAGTTGAGCAAATAAAGCAATTTCCTCTTAGAATTTATTCTAAAACATGAACTATCACTTCCAAATTAAAACGGTTTTGACATATCTGTTAGGCAGGATTCAACACCACCGGATAGGTTTATGAAAGAAAAAATAACTCAAAATCTTATTTCTTATCCCGTACAGTGCTATCCAGTGGACCAGTACTGTGTATCATGGGCATAAGCCACGGATTGAGGTGGTCCTTCAGTACTTAAAAACTAATAAACAAACAAAAAAGCTCTAAGATAAATCCTTGAAGCAAAAAATAAAAACGGGTCACATTTTCATACCCTCCTCATCAAAATCTCCACTTTGGGTTGCCAACAGGCTGTTCTTCACTAACTTGGAATCCTCGAGCCTGACAGGAGATGTTCTTGAAGAGCCACAGTTTGATTCCTCCTTTTTCTTCTGATGGTGAGGCCCCATAAGTTTCATCCTCAATTTACTTGGAGATATTATACCAGTCTACATTAAACAATTCGAAAAAATTAAGCATCTTTTGCCCAAATTACAAAATTCTAAATGCAGCCCACATAAGAATATTTCAAAAGAATCGTTGAATAGAACCAATCCCGTGTATCTTTGAAGTCCCGTTCGATTTTTTTGAGAAATTTGGTATAATTCCAGGTCAGGAAAACGCGTAAAATGCATCAAAACAGGAGTTATTACAATAAGTTATTTTGGAAAACCCAAGCAACGTAAAATAACACCTCTCAGAGAATGGAAGTACAGATGAATGTGTGTCTACTGGGTGCACGGAAGAACCCATACCTGAACCTTGTGTATCCTCTCGTACTCCATAAGATCCTTCACCTTCACACACACCAGCACCCACTTTAAAAGAGAGAGAGAGAGAGAGAGATTGTTTTGTTATGAAGAAGCCAAAGCTCTTTATTAAAGGAAGACACAGGCTTTGCTGAGCTGATGTCTGAGAGAGTACTGGAGTTGCGTATAAGAATGTGATTTTGCTAATTGTACATGGGGACGTCACACCCTCGCAATAGAGGGTCCACGGCAAATTAAAAAAAATGTGGGAGGCGGGCGATCTTTTACCGATTTTTTCGTAAACGCAGACAATTAATCGAATTATGCAACATATACACCCTCGTTTATTACTTCGTTTCGTTTGTAAAATTTACACTTACCTAGATTTCACACAATCTTTCACAACTAACTCATGTAATCTAGCCGCTATAATTCCACTACCACACAAATATCTGTACACCAGTGAGGCAAGAAAATCAAACGGATTTTCCCTATATCTACAATGAAAATATCCTAAAAAATAAGGAAAAATCTATTTATACATAATCTTTTACCGAATTGACAAATGGTTATGTAAAAAGTTCGATACGCGTACGATAATCCAAAAAATAAGTCTTTAAGATGCCATTATTCAAAATTTTATTAAAAAACACTATTATTGGATATTTTCAAACTTACAATTTAGAAAGGAGCTTTTCAATTTGCTTCAATGTAATAATTGCTTCAAGTTGAAATGAGTCCTAATCATTCAAAGTTAAAAGTCTTCTAACCACTGGACAAACAATCAATAAGTTCAATCAATTTATCTTTACATATTTGGGCCGGTAAATATTCAATTTTTATTTTCATTCTTTTACTCATTTTCAACCACATATTTTTTAATAAAATAATATTTTCCGTCACATCAATATATTTTCCTTCTTTTTTCAATCACACGTTCTCCATCAATCTACTATTCCAGAATACATTCTTCCAAAATAATATGACTCAAACACGCCGTTGAATAGTCTATTTCATATAAATAAATTAAAATAAAATTGTATTTAGTATTTGTTCATTTAAAATTTAAAATTACTTTTGGAATATACCTGCTACACCTAACATGTGAAATGGGTGCATAATGATGTCTCAATTGGAAACATTTACGGTCAAACCAATTGAAAGAGAATCAATAAATTCTTTTTCGAGAGTGATTCATCGTTTTCGAATGCAACATACATTTACTACTATGTTGCACAAGAGTTGACTAGGTAAGCGTCATGTAATAAAACTAGTACTCAACCAAAGTCTAATATTAATTTCAATCATACATTTAAAATACTATCTATCTATTAGCCATAAGTGTTGTGCGATTGACAGTGATTACAAATAAGTTGAAAACGAGTCATTAAGCCTTAGTATGGAGAGTAAAAATTTAAAATTAAAGTCAATAATTAATTTTAATTAAGTATTTCATGGGATTCGTAACTTTCCAATTAAACATTTCATTTACTTTTATAAAAATGTACTAAAAATATGGTTTTTATCTAAACCAAATAGGGGATAAGATTCATTTTGACTAAAATCTTTTGCAGTCATCCCCTCCGGGATAGAATTAAGAGGGTGTTTGATGAAGATTAAAATTAGATTTTTAGTAGATTGTGATAGAAGTTTTTGAAATGTGTGGTTGAAAAGATGTGGATCCATGAAAGATGTGATTAATATTAATTGTTTGATTTTGACTTAAATTAAAATCAGATTTTAATTCGGTCCAAATAGTCCCTAAACCGAGAAAGCAAAATATAGAGAAAATAAATATTAAAAATGTAGTTTGTTTTTTTTTTTGGCAGAAGTTAATAGTTGCACTTAAAAATTCCACGCCACGCAATCCCGGCTAATTAGTGCGGGTTTCGTGCTAAAAGTGGGATTTAGTAGACGAAAATTTGTAAACAAGTACTGTAGAGTTGATTTTTAATTTACTTTTGTTGACAATCATTCAATTTTTATTTTTATTTTTCAAAATTTGTAACAAATTGGTTGTCCATTCATAGTTGGTATAGTGAATGGTCGTAAAAAGTTGTGAACTAAAATTCAAATCCGCAATGGAACAACTTTTGGAAACTTGTGTTGCCCACTTCTGATATATATATGATGTTCTTCCAGAAATCTTTTCGTCAAAATTTGCAACTTTAAGGAGAAAAGCTGTACAAGCTTTGGCAGCAGCCTTGCCCAAATTTCAACTTAAATTGTTTCTAGCCAATTATTTATTTTCACAAAATTATAATGAATTATATTTGGAGTTTTAGATTTTGATAAAGTTGATGCGTCGTGTGATTGAAAAAGTTGTGAAACTCGTAAAATATCTGGTTAAAATGAATGGTAGACTTTTAACTTAAATTTAATCAGCTTTTGTGGAACCAAACGGGGACTCGATCATGAGCCAAATCTTATTTGTCAATTCCTTCCATTCCAGTTTCTATCCCTGCCACTAAAATTAAAATCGACATTGTTTGCATCTCATATACCTGTCGACAAATGGGGGCAGGGAGTAGTTGTACGTCAAGGTACATCTGTCTATCTACAGATTTTCACTTTTAACTTTTCTCTGTCCTCTTTTCCATTAATACCAAATCTATTCAACACACTGCCAACTTTACGACAGCCCTCAAAGGAACGAATATTTCTCCATTTTATTTTTACTATTTCTTTTAATATATTTTATTACTAAATTTAGCTTTGCAAAATACATAATTTAAGTACTTTAGTGAAATAGTGGGAGTAATGGCCGAAAATTGAGTCAAAGATACTCACAATCTACACATCCACCAATGCCAACCATTATTGAATGAATTAATCAATGACCGAGTCAGGAAACTCAGGGAAAGGATACTGAATTCCATAACCCGCCCCTCGTCACAAGTTTGTACGTAATAGATTTAAAAAGGGGAAATTGCACTATCGATTTTCAACATATAGTTCGAGTAGCAAATTAGTCTTCGACCTGATATGGTTGCACAATGAATCTCGAGTAATCAAAACCACTAAACCATTATTAAGTTGTCGCACGGTTGTCAATTTTGTCATATGTCCATCTTTATGAAGATTGATTTTGTTTTCTAACTTAGACTATTAACGTATAGAAAGAAAAAAAAAATCAAATAGAAGAGTGCTTAATGCTTATGTGAGGGCTACTTGGAGATTAAATGAAGATTTTAATATTGTTAATCACTAAAAATCTATCGTAAATCTATCGTGAAGAGTTAGAATCAAAATTGAAAGCCAATTAGTATGAGTATTTTAATTAGAACCAAACCTTTCGAACTCGAATTGAAGTTGAATAGGTGGTTCCAAGAAAAGAATTAGGAATTGGAATCATTTGAGCTCTAGACAGTTCTTGGTTCACCCCCGATCCAATTATCCGATGGTTTACAAAGAAAATGATGGGATGAAAAGAAAATTTGACAATATTGACCGTCATTCTATTTTAATAGGAATTTATGTAGTTTTAGCATTTATAGAATCTAATACTTCTTTATTGTTGATTTCTAGTTTGAGGTTCGTTCTTTAGGTATGTAATTTAGTATTTATGCTTTGTATGTAGTGAATGCTATTTGATGACATATTTGCATCGTATTAAAAAAAAAAATGTTGAAATGTATATATTTTGTGACATCTATTTCTCTTAAGACACATCGAGAGGATGAATCAATTTATTTATTTATTTTTAAATGTAATGAGACCATTTACTAAATACTTTAATGATTCCAACTATGAAATATTTGAAGCGTAATAAATGATTTCGAGTTTTACAATATCCGAAACGATCCACTTGATGTCCAAACCTAAAATCACGGTCTTACCCAAACAGTAGGTTGGAAACCGTGGTGCAATTTTCGTGTTAAAAATACATAAGACAGTGTTTGGAAAGTAATGCCCACATGAAACCAACCAGGTTAATATTTCCTATGATTAGCCGCCCAATACAAAAGGAAAAGGAAAAAAAAAAAAATTAAACGTAGGTGAGGGACCCCAATCTAGGTCTAGGTTAATTTTGGGCATGGGATGTAATCTTTTTAACATTGTGAAGTTACCATAAAGCCATGCACATGATGTGATCACACAAATCAATAAGAGAATTATTAAAAGAATCCAACGATAGAAAATGTATAACACTTTATCGAAAGTATTAACATTCTCATTATAGGGCACTAAACCCTAGCCGGTAAGGTCACCCGTCCATAAAATGATAAACAACATTATACGATAAAATAAAATAAAATAAATATTTAGCTCAAAGTCCCATTTCATAAAGGAGTGCCCCACAGCTTTTCCTCATTTCAATAGTTGAAAATAAATTATTTTTAAGATGGTCTTATACGTATTTTTCAATATTATTTAATGTATTTAAAAAGATCAATTTTATAAAAAAAGTAATTATTCAAGTTTTTGTATGTTTACATAGTTTTCATTTCTAAGTCTTGCGATATTTCACAATTAGCAAACTAGGCAAGATGGTAACTCATTTGAATATATTAAGAAAATTAAGTTACTCGTTTTTTATTTTGATGGCATCGGAGACATAAATTTAATATGCACGTGGTCGTAGTTAAAGTTTTTAGATTGATTGATTCAGTATGATATCAAAATAGACATAGGTATTAAATTTAACTTTAATTGTCACTCGTTTAATGAAAATTGTGCATGTGTCATATTTAGATAAGAAAAAATAAATGTTGCCTACACATTAAAAATCGTGTAAAAAAATATGCACATCTCTCTAACAGCTTAAATTTCTATATCAATTGATTGTATATTGAATCTTGAAAATTTATATGCATTTGAGTTTGAAATAATGAGCCCAAAGCATTCTTTCTATCAGTGGGGCATCTCCAATGGAGACCCTTTTGATGCAAATGTGTCTCCAATGGAGCACCATCTTTTGCACCATTTTTCCAAATGATGCAAAGTCCAATTTGCCTTTTTTTGTAAGTTTGCAAAAGTATTTTTTGAGGGTATTTGTGTCATTTTCGTCATATAATTTTTAATACAATTA
>CAIGRH010283545.1:0-17920 GCA_903798295.1 Fraxinus nigra
TCTTACAAGAGTTGAATGATCATTTTCCAGAGATAACTACTGAGATCCTTACTTGCATTTCATGCTTAAGTCCAAGAGCTTCATTTGCAACTTTTGATAGAGCTAAATTGATACGTCTTGTTCAGTTATGCCTTTTGAACTTCAACACTGAAGAGCTCTTATTACTAAGACCTCAACTTGACAAGTTTTTTATGCTTGTGAGAAGGGACAAAGTTATTTTTAACATCAATAGCATATTTTATATAACTCAGAAATTGGTTGAAACAAGAAGTTCTTGCTATTTTTCATTAGTGTATAGGCTTATCACCTTTGTTATGATATTACCCGTAACAACTATAAGTGTTGAAAGGGTATTCTGTGCTATGAATCCAATCAAGAGTGACTCGTACAACAAAATGAGAGGTGACTGATTGAATGACAATTTAATTATTTATATAGAGAAAAAGATTTTTGAAAAAAATTGAGAATGTGACAATCTTACAACGCTTTCAAAGTATGAGATCCTGAAGAATGCAGTTATTTGAACTAATGGTTACATAGTGAGGTTATATCATGTATTTTTTTATTTATTATTTTGGATTGTATTGAATTATATTTTCATATGTATATGATTTTTACGTTTTAGTGCATTTGCATATAAATTGAGGAATTTTTAATATTATTTAATTAAATATTAATAAACGACATTGTTATTATAGTCATTGACTGTTGATGGTCGATGGTCAATAATCAACAGTCAACGGCCTCTCTAACTGACCTCCAATCCGCCATTGATCGTTGCTATGACATTAAGCCAAAATCAAATGCCTAACATTTTGAATAAAAGCTGAGAATTTAGAACAAATGTTTTAATAAAGGAAATTGCAATTGTGTCCCTAACTTTTGCATAAGGTACACTAAAAATTAAAGGAAACCAATGGTTTGTTTTTTCTTGTTGTTATTTTTATTTTAAGACTTTAGGACCAATTTGATAATATACGTAAATATCTTGTATTGTATGAACTATCATGAGACAAGTTAAATTTAAACTCATGATTAATTAACTAAAGTGAGACAAAAATATTTATTGATTTTATTAGCAAGCGATTACGCTATTCAAACTTTTATTTCATGATTATAACAAAAATATAGAAAAACAACCTCGTGTCATGAACTTGGTCTCCAAATACATTTATTTATTTAAGGTGGTTATATTAACACTATATTTTTTTATTTGTTACATAACATTTTGATTGCAATTAAAGCTCTCGATCTTTTCTTATTGAAGCACTTATGTTGTTAATTTTTTTCATCAAATTTTGATCTTCAATCTCCGATAATTAGCACATCTTGTCCTTGATTATGATTTTTCTTCAAATATCATGAATTTATTTTTATTCTGCACTTTTATATTTATATTTATTCTTTCTTTAAAAATATGTGGACAAATAACTATTTTATTTCTTTATTTGTTCATTAACTACATATACCAGAATTCCAACTATATTTTTTATATTTTAATTTATCATTTTATTAGCATTCGATATAGAAAATAGAGAAGGCGTAATTCATAAATCAAATTTATCAGTATTATTGTGTTAAATAAAAACAAAATAATATTGGTTGAATAGTATAAAAATTATATAAGTCATATTTTTATTTATATATCTTAATTTTTATTCATGTTTTCCAAATCGCAAAACAATTGCATATACTTAGAGCAATAGTTGAACTTTTTCCTTTCATGAAATCTTGACATGACTATAATCATCATATATTTAGTAAACTTAAAATAAATATTATTAAATAAATGTATGAGACCCATTTGCACATTTTACCCAACTACAGTTTTTTTTTCCTAATTAAAATTATTAGGTTAAAACCATTTTCATGCTGAAGGCAAAAGTTACTAATCATTTACGCTGATTTCGCAGGAAAGTCATAGATGCATATCGAGACAACTCCCTCGATCACCCTCACAAAATTAAGTTCATATTGATCATGCACGAAGATAATATACCTACCTTCAATAAGTTATTTTCATGAGTAATTGATACAAAACTTACCTATCTATTTTCCTCATTATGCAAAATATTTTTATAGTTTCATTTTTAGTATATGAACCCTTAAATCAAACATTTCATTACGCAAAATGTCATTGCAATCTAATTCCATCCACTGACTCCATCATATGGACACGCACACTCTACTCAAGTATTTTGGTAAGAGCAATTTGGTCAAGACACTAAATCAATCATTTTTTTTCCCGCTTAATCTTGTTCATTCCGAATTAGTAATGTTTGGGAAATATTTTAGACCCAAATATGCGGAACTAAAAAAATCAACAAAAAAAAAAAGTAACAAGTCACTATTTATTGATTCTAGGTGATAAAGATTATTAATTCAATTAAACCCTAAGTAAACAATCGCATAAACATTCTGATCAAAAGAAATAAAAATTAAATTGTAGGGTTCAATATTGTAATTGACAATTCTGTAAACAAAAATGACTTAATTGAACATGTGTAAAAGTCAATGAGTGAAGTCCAATTTTGTATAGTTGAGTTAGGTAACTTAGAATTTGAATTCGGGTTTGGAAACAAGGAAGAAGTGGCGCTGGAATTTCACTAGCCTGACGTCTGGCCATCGCTCGAGCGATAGAAAAAGTACCATTGTCGCTCTCTTATCGAAGCTCGAGCGACAAGTCCTCTCGCTGGAGCGACAATGTTACGAGGCTAACCCTAGTTCGCGATTTTGGATAGTTTTACATAGTCCATAATACTCATATACATCCAACTATAAATATAGATGCTCTTGCACGAAAATTGATCGTTGTCTTATTGTGCCTAATTAGTATAACATATTCTTATCATCTTTTGAGAGATCCAAGAACACAATTCATTGGTTGAATCATTCATATCGTTCTTGAGATTCGGCAACCAAGTTTAAGGAAAACATCAAGATTTGTGAATCTAAAACACTTGACTTCCTTAACACGTTGAGGAGGTACTCTCTCGATCGGGCATTGAGAGAGGTGGACTGCAAGCACAGGAAAAGTACAAGAATTTGAGATTCTTGAAATTCCACTTAGAAGAGACAATTGAAGAAAATCGAGAAGTTAGAAGGAGACAGCAGATCTTGGAAGTTACAAGAAGTAGATCAGGAAGTCTAATGGAGTTGGCTAAACATTCAAGAAGCTGGTGGGTACGATAGATCTTGGAGATTATAGGAATTACAACAACGGAAACTAGTGAAAATTGTTATGGTAGAAACATACTATAATCCATATTATCTATAGTGGAGGTAACTGACTTGGTCCTGGAGTTTTTACTCAGTTGGGGTTTCTCCGTTATCATTTTGGTGTTCGTTATTTATTGTTTTCTTTATTACTGTGATATTCAAACATATGATAATTGGACATGTATGTTTAATCATTTAAAAATAATTAAAAGTGACTTGTTGCTTTTGATTGATTAATTCTGCACGTAGGGTCAAAATTAAAAACGGATAATTAATAACCACTCGGTAACTTAGTAGCCGTTAATTTGGTAATCTGTAACTTTCATAAATAACATAAGAAATTGAAGACGAAGGTAAACCCCTTGAAGAACTCTTCACACGGATTAAAATTTTAACACTACCAAAAAGATCTAGTAAAAAAGCTAACTTACAATTGGTATAGACATTACTAAACTTTGGTTGACTCTGATTACCCAACTGGAAAATCATCGAAGAACCTCTTCGATTTTTGCAACCCGTACTTTACAGAAAAACTAAACTACTTTTCTCTCCACTGGACCAACAAAAACAAACTTATTTTGAAGTGTTAGAACTCCAAGCACCTCTTCTCCAAAATTCAGAGCTCCAAAGGTTTATAGGAAAATGTAGTTGATCTTTTTGACAAGGTATGTTTGAAAATAGGGACGTAGCTAGGATTTTAATTTTGTGAGGGCGAAAATAAGGGGGTGGAGGGGGCGGACCCCTCGAATTTTTTTTAATTAAGAGGATTGAAAACGATGATTTTGAGTACAAAAATAGGCAAATTAGATTGACTGACCAAAATTTTTTTTAACTAAGAGAATTGAAAAATGACGATTTTGAAATTTAATGTTCAATTAAATCACTACTGACTGTTTTTTTATACGAATTAAGACATCTCATTTAATATTATTGAAAAAAACAATATATGCAAAGAATTTTATCGGTTTACCCCTATTTAATTATCATCAATTAGTAATAGTATTTAAAAATAATGGTGATAACTAGGCAAATTAAATACTATGAACCACTTAAACTTTACTCCATTCGAGAACTATGTGTATGTATTTGGATGATTCCAATAAGTCTACAATTTCAAGATTAAGTAGAAAAAATTAATTATAATTAAGCAAATTAAATAATGGTATATTAGTAAACGAAAAAAACAAATACTTTCTCAATTAAAAACAATTATTAGAGATATAAGTGTTATAATGAATAAAGATTACGAACTTTACATGCAAATAAAATATGGTACAAGAAATAAAATTTGTGGTGTGAATATAATTAACCTTATATAATTAGGTCAAGAAAAAAAAAAAAAAAAAGATGGGAGTAATCGGAAGTTTTTACAAATGGATTTTTCCTTCCTTCTTTATATTCCTGACTCTTTTATTACCATGCAATTTCGAATCCAACGCCATATCTGATGGACACACTTCTCAATTATTCCCAAATTTCTCCGACTTTCAGAAAGTGGGAAAAAAGTGGAGAAAACTGCTTTACCTTAGCCACAAAAAAGCTACCATTAACCAATGAACACATGCCACGTGTCTATCTAGAATCAATGGTATTGTCTCAACCGCCGTCAATGGACCTACCCCCTCCCTAATATATAAAGCAAACTAGTTCCGCTATCTATCAACCGTCCATTTCCGATGTTTGACATGATCCAACGGCTGGGTTTCAGTTGTCAGACTATCCGGTTTACTCACACATTAACCAGTCATTTTACTCCACGTTTCGAGAGTAGAGCTGGTTACCTGTAATCGCCGGTCACCAACCGCATTGAAAAAACAAAAGCATCCACCTTAGATATCCTTTTCTTTTTCTATTTCTGAACTTTTTCGTTTTATCTTCTTCTCAAATTAAATTTCTCCCCTTTTTATTTCTGGGATTTCTTGATTGGCCGAGGAGAACAACAGAAAGAGGGCAAAAAGAATCTATGAGAATTATCTGTGTATTTTTTGGTTAATATTTCATTTTTTTTTTGTTCACATAAAGATTGGATTTTTACAAGTGTAGTTCGTTAGATTTTTTTTTTATAAGAGTTTAATTTATTGGTTCCTGAAGTTGCTTTTGATCAGATTCCTGTAGCTTAAGTAAGTTATTGTTTGAGGAGAATTCTCTTTTACAAATTGAGTGAATTTGGTGAAAATTTTGAATTCTGATCTAGGTTTTGGATATATTTGAAAGGTCTGATCTTGGAGTTGATTGGATTTTCATGGTGTTGCAATACAAGATTTGTGGGTTTTTTTTATTTATCTTATATGTTTAGCCGCTGCAGAGAAAAGTACTTAACTTGATTAAGGTTTCTTAGGCAATTCTCTTGGAGCTTCCTTTAGTTTACTTATATGAGTTACAACACACGTGGGGATTGGGAAATCTGACGTTTGAGGGTTCGAACTTTATCTGGGGTAGTTGCATTTTCGTCGGAAAGGAATCTTTTTATTCATTTATATTGTGTAAGGAACATACGTTGATGTTTTCGGAAGCTATATGGCTGCCCATACTGATTTTTCGCCTCTGTTCACTACCGTTGAAAGCGATTATAATAGTGATGATAATGTGACCGCTGCTGGGAAAGATGGTATAGATGATTTGAGGAAATCCTCTAATGGTAAACCTCCAAGGAATCTATCTGTTGTACGGAATTCTATAAGCAATACAACACTAGTCTCACCCTCTGATTTGGTAAGTAAATTCTTTTCACTAATCAAGTTTCAATCTTGTCTAGTTCCATTAATCAAGTTTGAAGTTGTCTGTTTACTAGTATATAGTTTTTTAATTGCTGTTAGATAATTTTCATTCCTAGTTCTTACTTTAGTATAATATTTGAGTTGCAACACTTGATCTTAAATTATGAAGTGAATCAATTGAAGTTAAATATGTAGTTTCAAGGGTACATTATAGGATGTCTCTTTTAGTGTGTATTCCGTTTGTGAATGCTAAAAGAATTTGTTGCAATGAAACATGAAATAATCGCAGATCCTGGTGTATAATCACGTGGTTTTGCACGCGTTCGTAACTTCTATTACCCTCAATTGTTGAAATTCATTTTTTTTCAAAAGCAAAGTTTTCTGTATTAGCCATAGCTGCTTTCAGTTGCAAATTAGTTTAATTAGGGATGCCAGCTGATTATGTCAATTGTCATAGACCCAATCACCCACTAGGCTTTATCTTGTTCCATTTGGGTTTCTTGCAATGTTGGCATGTTCTCTTTTGCTGCAAGGCGGGCTGGCTTAATGCTGTCCTATATTTAAGTTTTGTTCTTTATGTCTTATATGGCTCTCGTGATATACTCTTGTGGGACTTCCAATGGTCAATTTATGGCCCCCTGTCCTCTGTCATTTACACTTTAATCAAGCTAAGAAGAATCAAATCATTGCCTAAAAGAACAGGCCTTAATTTCTTTTCTAGATGGAGAGAAACTGAAATTAGTCCTTGTTGAATCTGTTTTAAATGCACCATTGGCTATCAACCATGTATAAAAGGATAGCAATTCGGAACCTTCTGAGCGTTCAAACTTCAAAAGGTCACAAGAATTCAAGTTCTCTCTGTGTTAATTTTGTTTTCAGATTCTAGTATGAAATTAGAGTTTATATACACTACTATTATCCTAGCTAATGTTTCAACTCATATTGGCTAGGATTCTGATCTTGGGGTGTTTGAAATAAAGTCACCTTCAGATGTAAAGTCAAGCTTCATACCAGTTTTTCGATCTGGAAGTTGCGCTGAGAAAGGACCAAAGCCATACATGGAGGATGACCACGTATGCATAGATAATTTGCCTCAACATTTAGGCGAGATTGCAGGTTTTCCTTCGCTTGGAGCTTTCTATGGGGTGTGTAAGTTGAATTCTACTAATGTGTAGCAAATCTAGTACAAATTTAATATACAAATCATGCTATTACGATTTTGTTCTGTTGAAGAGGTTGGCACATCTCGCCTATTCATGAATTAATGTAACCCTATTTGCCGACCTATTTGTTTAATCAGTGCTTTTACCTGGGTAGTGGCAGAATTGAGATTACCTGAAACTATCCATTAAAGTTTTTATTATTGGACCTACTTTCCAGAATCATGGTTTCTTTTAAGTTATTGGACGATCATAAAAGCTCATGAATATTTCTATCTTCCTTCTGGTTCTCAATGTTTCCTTAGTTGTCTCTATCCTATTTCATTAACTGACACGCAATATTGGCAGGTGTTTGATGGTCATGGAGGTATGGATGCAGCGTCATTTGTTAGGAATAACATTCTCAAGTTTATAGTTGAAGATTCGTGTTTCCCTGCTTGTATAGAAAAAGCAATTAAGAATGCATTTCTGAAAGCTGATTATGCTTTTGCTGATGATAGTTCCCTCGACATATCTTCTGGAACCACGGCCCTGACTGCAATCATATCTGGAAGGTAAGACATCGAAATACCTGTAAATTATCAAAACATGCCTCAACTTGGAAATTTTAATATAATTGTGCACTCGACCTGGATTTCAGACAGTTGTGCATGTTGAGTTAAGTTCAAACATACGACATAACATGTGATGAATTTATGCTAGCCTGTAACCTGAAACTGATATAACTATGAGTTGCAAAGAATTGGGATAAGGAAAGAAATAGAGGGGCAGGCCTTTGTAGTCTGTTGCATTTTGTATTTGCCTGTGTAACTTTTTTTAATCATTCATGAAATATTGATTTTAATGCGTAGTTTTTATTTATTTATTTATTATTATTTTTTTCTTTTCTGGTAAGAACTTATACTGGATGATGCATAACATGATTGTATGATCTGTAGAACAATTGTAGTCGCCAATGCAGGCGACTGTCGAGCTGTGCTAGGGAAACGGGGGAGAGCAATTGAGCTATCTAAAGATCACAAACCTAATTGCACATCTGAAAAACTTCGGATAGAAAGACTTGGTGGAGCCATATATGATGGTTACCTTAACGGCCAACTGTCTGTAGCACGTGCCCTTGGAGACTGGCACATGAAGGGCCCGAAAGGTTCTGCTTGTCCTTTAAGTTCAGAGCCCGAGTTGCACGAAACACTCTTGACCGAAGATGATGAGTTCTTGATTATGGGCTGTGACGGGCTTTGGGATGTTATGAGCAGTCAGTTTGCAGTCACAATGGCTAGGAAAGAATTGATGCTGCACAATGATCCAGAAAGATGCTCGAGAGAGCTGGTTCGGGAAGCGCTGAAGCGTAATACATGCGACAATTTAACTGTTATTATAATTTGCTTCTCGCCAGATCCTCCACCTCGTATAGAAATACCACAGAGTCGGGTAAGGAGGAGTATATCAGCTGAAGGGTTGAATCTTCTTAAAGGTGCAATGGAAAGTAACTCGTAAGAAGATAGAAAATGATCCTTTTCAGGGGTTTCCATCCAGTGGTCTCATAATATGTAATTTGTGACTTTTGAATTATGTATATTTGAGAGAGGTGGGTAGTGTATCAATTGGATGAACAAAATGTTTAGACCTTGAGCTGGTGTAGAATGTTTTCTAATCATGTATAGAATTTCAGAACCATTTCGTAGTCCAATGTAAATCTTTTACTCTTCACAATTACTTAACTTCAGATTGTGCAAGATTTTTTCCTTTTCCACTGATCTGATCAAGAAATCTAACTCACATAGCTATGATTTTCACTTCCTAAACTTTTGATACTCAAAAAGGGAAGTAACTATTAGATAGGAAGATATTTGAATTGTATGCGTTTTTCTCCAAATGAGGGGGTATTATAAATTTCCCTCCAAGCATTGGGAGTAATTGGGTCATTTAGTGAGAATGATAGGTAGCGACTTTTTATTGGTTACTTTGTGTAATTGATCTGGAGTTTTACAAGCGTGTGACAACCTGGATGGGGAGTGGTTCGCCTTATCTTATGCAAACTTCTTGTGCCTTCATTCTCCTCGCGTTTTGTCACATATCTTTCGTATGTATTTCAATAAGGTGTTAACATCCACGACGAAAAGAGTTTTGACCAATTAGGAAAAATAACTTCTTAAGAACTCAAGCTCTACATAAATGAGTATTACGCATGCATCAGGTGAGTCTGCCATAGTGCATGCATCTAAGAAACCTTCTTCCAGAGTTGTTTTCATTCCATTTAAAAGACAATTTATCCACAATGATATAAAACTTCTTCGTAATTTTGGAATGTGGCAAATTGAAGTTGCAAGTGGCGCTTCTTAGGCCCCTTTGTAATTGGGATGGTCTAATCTAATTGACACAAGGAAAAAAGAAGATTGTCTAATTTAATTAACACCACTAATCCAACTTTACACGTAAACCTAAAACTTTTCTTTACTTTTTAATCACATTTTTCAAAAAAATAATTATTCAAAACTCTATTTTCTCGTGTCTGGTGTGTTTGAACCGCATTATTTTGGAAGATTATATTTTGGAATAGTAGATTGATGAAGAATGTGTAATTGAAAAAGAAGAAAAAATTATTGATGTGATGGAAAATATTATTTTATTGAATGCTTAGTTGAAAATTAGTAGAAGAATGAAAATGAAAATTTTAATGTGTTCATTTTATTGGTTAAAAATCAAATTTCAACTAGGTTATCAAACTTTCGTGCCTAACCCAGCCAGTTCGACCCTAGGTGAAAGGGCGAACCGGGCCCAAAGCCGGCTGATTAGGTAGAAAATTCCATCCTTTAAACAACCGTGTCAAAATCAATAGACACATTTTCGATTTCATGCTTTAATAATTTCATTTTTCTAAAAAATAAAAACCTTCAAAAGTTTCGTACAATTCCTAAGCCAATTTCACCATAGAACATATTTTTTTAAAAAAAAAATCATATCGATCCCACAAACTGAGACCTAAAAAATTGCCTATAAAACACAATTTCGACATGAACATGTCTATTTTGACTTGTTTTAAAAGATATTCTTTTTTGTTTTTTTTCGAATTTTCACATACAGTGCTACTCAAAGTATTGATCGAACCGGCCAATCCAGTTGTAAAACAACATTGGTTTTAATGGAATCATCCAACATATATTTCTATTTCAATGTAATCATTCCATCTAATCGTAAGAAAAACCTATAGAATTCATGCACGACCAACAAAATTTGTAACATGATGGTTTTAAATGTCATTTGGCACTATAATAGACTCAATTCTTTTTTTAATAAACATTAAATTTAGAAATACAATTTTCCAGTACAAATGAAACTGTGTTGCCAAAAATATAAGTATGTCACAAATTCCATCAGTTTATGTGAAGGTTAAAGATGGAATAGGTAAATTGAAAAATAAGATGATGAGTGGTCAAACTAAAACAAATTAAAGTTGAGTGACTAACATGAAACAATTTTTAAGGTGGGTGACCTCCAATGAAATTTCCTTTTTTAAGATACGGTTGAAGGGACAAAAGTTTCAATAAGACCGTCCTATATAACATACTAGTAAGATTATCGCTTAATCGTGACATTTCAAATCTCAAGTCGTTCAAATCAAGACACCTTGGTGTCTTAGGTGGTAAGAAAGAAACAAAGTGGGTGTTCGAGATATCATGATTTGAGTGATTTTGAGTTTCGGAATGTAGTCATTTCAAATCATATTACATGTACATATAGGACTATCATACCAAAACTTATCTTGATTGATAACGTGACTTTACATAAATTCATTCCCACGGGTGCGTACACAGTTCCAACCAATGCATAAAGGAAAGAGAGAATAAAATGTTGTTTTCAATAAAGTCCCAGTGTTGTATAATTTTTTAACGTTCATACCATAAAGACTCGATTTTTGTATGACCATTTGATGTTCGATCTGTAATCGACTGTTGGTGCTGATTGGATATCATTTAGCAGTTCCCGATTCTTCTTTTGAGTGAATCTTGAAATGGGCTCTGAAAATTGAGCTTTTATTGGAGAATGGTCGACTTTTGAAGAGGAATTTTCTTCCAAGATTCGTGTCTTTGTTGCTAGTTATTTTGTGAACTGGTCTGGTTTACAATG
This sequence comes from Fraxinus nigra, assembly GCA_903798295.1. Taxonomy (NCBI): domain Eukaryota; kingdom Viridiplantae; phylum Streptophyta; class Magnoliopsida; order Lamiales; family Oleaceae; genus Fraxinus; species Fraxinus nigra. The sequence continues at coordinate 11,225 of CAIGRH010283545.1, forward strand.
GTTATATGGATCTTCAACTCCATTTCTTGTGCCCATCTTCAATTCAAGTCCATTTCTTGTAGCATCAATGTGCATATGCAGGATGACATTCTAGAAATGTGCTTGGTGAGGATCCAATTTGGAAGTCTCGTAAATACTCGTCCTGTTTGTAGGAAATGGAAGAACTTTGACCACAACCCCTCGATTTATGCAGATAAGAATGGACTTATTCGGGAGTCCATGGTTGTTTCTGTTCGGTGGTGTTAAAAGTGGTTATTGTTCTGGGGAAATACATGCATTGAATGTTTCCCTTGAGCAATGCACCAAATAGATGCTGAGATTCTCAAGGGAAGGTTCTAATTCTCTGTCGCTAGAATTCGGGATGATGTTTACATAGTCGGAGGTCGTTCTAGCTTGACTACTTTTGAAAAGGTGGATTAAAGCTCATTCAAGACGCACGAAGGAGTTTTGGACTTCAGCCCCTCGACTACATCGTGGAGCAAAGCTGCATCCATAAAGTACACTAGATCGTCGCCTATTTTAGGAATTTCCGAGATTAGTCCTAATTGTTCAATCATCAGAAATCAGAAAAATTGATAGGACAGACATTTAACAGGTCAATGGTTGGTAGTATATGAGACGCCAATCTATAGACAGCCTTTTGACGAATATCATATTGCCCAATATCGTGGCAAAAAAATGAAAACCAAAGATATACTGATTGCTGTGGGAGGCCTTGGGTCTTTGGACGAGCCAATAGGTTCTGGGGAAATATATGATTCTATATCAAATAAATGAATCGAAATCCAGGGGCTACATCAGTTTTTGGGGTGGCATGTTCTGGTGTATGTAATGGGACGTTCTGTTTTTACTCAGACAGCGACAAGCTTCCAGGATATGACAGAGAAAGGAGAGAGGGGATACTGGATTATAACTCAAACGACTCCATTCCCCACCTCGAGTTCACGAGTACATCCAGATGCCCCCACTGGATCTTAAGTATCTTACTTGATCGGAAGTTTCAATACATCCGGATGCCCCCAATGGACTTGAATGCTGCATTTATCGTCGTTGAAAACCTTATATTTGGGGTCGAGATGTTCAAAATATTCGGACAAGTTTCGGATTTCGTGACTATCTGACACGGGAACAATCTTCAAGGAATCGTATAGCACGTGAACTAGACACTTGGAGCCTGCCTGGGATTGCTTCTAATCAAAATTTCAACCGTTAGCCACCGTATTTGACTGTTGTTGTGTCAGCAGCTTTGGTGATTTTTTGACCGTTGATGTCTTCAACGGTAGTAAAATCCATTTTTTGGTAGATTAAAATCTATCCCAGACAAGCTCTTGGTCTTGCATGTCAAAGTCAATGGCAGCGCTGCATTTGAAAGACAGACCTCCAACACCTGCTGCTTTTACTTCTTGTTTGAAAGTGAATCGTAGCAAGACGTAAATTACATCAGACCTTACTATATAATCCTTTCTGTAGAGTTTGCAACATGCAATCATGTTTAGTCTTCTTTTTTATTTTTGTATTGAGGATTCTTAGTTAGAAATAAGTTCAAGGATTTGACACAGTGCAAATTCTTTCACATGTATTTTAAAATGTATTGTTTACTGGAATGGAGATTGTGACATGCCAGCACTAACAGTTTTACGTATCTTGTACGAAAGTGTTTGTTTTGGTACAAGTCATTCTTGCCAAAGGACTTGAAATGGGCGCATCTTCGTCGCAGTTTCTCACTATTTCCACCACAATAATTAATGGAAACTTCTTAAGATATCTTTATAGCAGCAGATTTGGTATTGTTGAAAATTCTTGAACTTGTAACAGTGTCTTTTTTAATTAACTCATACTGCATGCTCGTCGACCTACATATAAGCAGATGTACATATTACCGATGTAATACTGGATTTTCCAGTGCCAAACTTTCCTTTAAAACTTTGAGCATGATAATCTAAAATTTATGTTACAACAAGTACAACGAGGAATTCCTGCAACAGAAACGAGGGATGTTTGAGGGATAGGAGAAAGGGGGATATAAGTGATATTCTAGTCCTATAAAAAGGTCGGAAACAATCCACATAATGTACTTGCACGCTTTAAAGAACTCGCAAGAAAGGGAAGAAACGAATGTGCATGGTGCTAAAAGCGGTAAACTACCTCGAATTAGCCCATTTTACCAAAGATACCAGAGAAGTTGGGAATCTTGTCGATATGCTTCAAGGCACGCTCAGCAATCTGTCGTGTTCGATAATCCCCATACTGGAAAGCATCCACAAGAGCTGTACTTGCATTTTGATTACCGGAAACTTCAAAAGCTATCTCATCATTTCTCAAGAGTCTCTCAACTGCCCAAACTGCCCTCCTCCTCAGACTCTCCGTCCGTTTATAGAGTAAAACATCTAGTATAGGCTTGATGCCTTCAACTTCTAACAACACCTGAACTCCTTGCTCGATATTAACCCCGTCATCCAACAAAGTTGACAAGGCTGCAAGTGATGCTTCGATCACCTTTTCATTGGTGTGGTCCAGAAGAGCCACCAACTTGTCTACGGCCTGTCCATCCAAGAGACAAAAGCTTTCTTTTAGGGAACATGTCCCCATGTGGACCCTACATGATCCCGTTATGAAAGATGGCTTGCTGAAACAAGGGAAGACAGATCCACAAAATCCAGGAGAAGGAATCTCTGGCAGTCTGGTCAAGTTTTTGGATTCTTGGGATAGATTCTCTAAAGCCATAGCAGATACCATTTGTACATTGTTCAACCCATTGGCCTGTAGAAGTTCTATGAAGAGTGCTGCAAGATTGTGCTCACTACAAAGTGCGCGCACATCTCCCGACTCCTCAGACAAGGCAAATGTAATCCTTGCTAGAACCTTAACAAGCCCTTCTAAATAGGGGGTCATGAAGCGGCCGCCTCTAGTCTCCCCCTGTCTTATCCTAATTACTCTGGAAATAAACAGTTGGAAGGCACCTTCATTTACCATCTGTCGCGTGAGGCCCACGTCTCTTTCTGGAAGATCAGCCAAAAGCCCGACAGCTGCTGCCTGCTCCTCGGTTATTCCAACGTTTTCTGATATGACTTGGATTAGGCTGCTGAGCTGACCAGATGTACCACACAAGCAGCTGGCTAGCTCTTGCCCCATGTGTGGAGAGAGCTTCTGAAGAAGTTTTATGGAAGCAACTCTCAGATCCCTCTGCGAAGCCTCAATAAACTGAACCAAACTAATAGTAGCACCAGAACTTTTTATAGCAGAAACAACACTGGATACAGTTGTTGGAGTACTCGTGAGCCCAACAAGAATCTGAAGAAGTTTGCACTCTATCGCAGGGCCGGTGTTGCTAATGAGATGGAGAAGGTTATGAATTATTTCCTCAGATGCAAGAGTTTGGTGATCTGATCCAACTGGGACAGAATGAAAATCATAACCCGAATTCACAACATTCGCAAGAATCGTCGCCGAAACTTCTTTCAGCCGTGTGGGAAGCTGGTTGGCACCGACACGGAAAAGATCCTTGACAAGGGGGGGAAGTAAACCCTCTTCTATCAAGACCTTGGCACTTTCCTCATCTGATGATATTTGATTTAAAGCTTTAAGAGAAGACTCTCGGGATGGCATATTATTAGTCTTCAGGAGATTGATCAAGGATGAACCAGCTGTCCGAGCAACAAAGGCTTTCACGTCATTGTTTAGAACCAGCTCACCCAGGAGTGCAGCCATTGACAATTTCGCTTCTGGAGAGCCTGCAATAGTTCGTGATAAACTATTATTTTCCATCTTATGCATGTCCCCCACCACTCCAACCCAAAAAGAAAAAATCTCCCAACATAGAACTTAATGTTAGCACAGATGACTATGAAAATACCATCTAAGTATAGAATCTTAAAGTTCTAAATCAATCAAACAGCTGGAAATCAAGTGGTATAAAAACACAGAAGATTTTATGAAAACACATAGGCATTGAGGTCGGCAAAGCACCTTCGAGTAGGAGAGTCAGAAGAGGTTGCAGCCTTCCATTTTCAGCCATTTGTCTGACGTTGTTTTCACATTTTGCCAGATTGTCTAGTGTTTTATGAGCCTTCTCAACAGTGATGATATTTTCCGATTTGCTGCTTGCCATTCCTACTAATATGAGAATTACTCCATTGATTGAACCCATCTTTTCACACAATTTCTCAGATTTGGAGAGCTCATAAAGCAACGAAACTGCTTCTTCTCTCTCTTTGGATTGCTCGTGCGATAAGAATTTAATTATTGTACGTACAGTGTCCCCTTCTGCCATCATTTCCTGCAAAACTAGTAACAGAAAATCAAAAGGGAAGGAAAAAAGGGCAACTGGAACTAAGATTAACGAGTAAAATGCACAATCAAATTGTCACCATTTGACAACCTTAATATCAATGTCTTCCTCCACCACAATTTGAAGGGTTTCCAGAGCCTTGCAGCGAACTTGACGATTGCTGTTATTCAGCATATGAACAATCATAGGTGTCAGCTCAGCGTCACGGATTACATGCTTGTTGGGCCCCTTTTTTTGGCAGAGCTGCTGGACAAACTTTAAAGCCTGTAGAATATCACTCTCCACCTCCAGGCTGCCAAGTGATAATGATCTGCGAGCTATGTCAAGCTGAGCGGCTTCATTCCTGGCATTCCATTCTTCAATTGTATTCCTCAAACCAACACTTGGATTTAGTTCCGTGCTCCTTAACTCGTTTAGTGTTAACGGGCAAATGAGCTTTCTTCCACTTTCCTTACTTTCCCTGAACCATTTCTCAATGGCTTCTCTTTCAAATGTTCGGCCATTTTCCAAGGCTACAGGATCTCGCATTACTTTTTTCGTTAAAGGGCATATGAATGCATCATAAATGGGCTCGAGACGTAGCTTCTCAAAAAGGTAGCTGTCATCGGACTGACCACCAATGTCATACCTCCCATCCCAGCTTCCAGCCATAAAATTCAAATCTGTCAAGAAAGCAATTTAGTTTTACTGATTCCAGCCTCCCTTCTGGATAACATGCAAATATTGCAATTTCATTATTACTTCTTTGGCTATTAAAAGGAAAACAAGTTTAAAACATAGTTTATCAGAACTGATAATAACTATTGAAATATGCTATGGGTGTGTTTGAGCCACATTATTTTGGAAGAATGTATTCTGGAATAGTAGATTAATTGAGAATGTGTGATTGAAAAAGAAGAAAAAGTTATTGATGCAATGGAAAATATTATTTTATTGAAGAATATGTGGTTAAAAAAGAGTAGAAAAATGAAAATGAAAATGAAAATTTTAATGTGTACCAAACAGGGGCTATATTTACCGCAGAAAATCAGAAGTTGAAGGTGTCAAATTAGTTGAAACTGCAGGAAATTTTTCAGGAATAACAGAAACAACCAAAAAAATAATAATAAAAAAATAAAATAAAATAAATCTGCTATATATTTGAATTTTTGTTGCATATTTTTAGAGATTTTTGGTTGAAGTTTGTTACAATTTCTTGTATAAATACATTCATGAGTTAATAAAGAAATTATCAGCTTCGCAGCCCATTTACATTTCTTATTCATTTTCTGTCAAATAATCTACAAATTGGTATCAGAGCATAACTTCTTAAGGGACTTGTGATGAGTGAATCAAATATGGTTGGAAACCATATCAAAAAAAAAAAATATGGTTGGAAACAATTACATGGCAACACCTCCAGTTTTCACAGGAGAAAACTATCACTTTTGGGCTGTGAAAATGGAGGCATTTTTCCAGGCAAATAATCTTTGGTTTTTGGTGGAGAGAGAAGAATTACCGGCACATGAGGATCCAACTGTTGCACAAATTAGAAACCAGAGAGATGAGAGAACAAGGAGGTACAAAGCCAAGACATGCATTCACTCATCATTAAATTCAATGTACAAAGCCAAGACATGCATTCGCTCGTCAGTAAATTCAATTTTTACATAGATCATTGCCAGTGAAACAGCCAAACAGGCGTGGGATATTCTTAGAGAAGAATATCAAGGAAACACTAGAACAAAGAAAATGTAAATTCTAAATCTAAGAAGGGAGCTCGAGATGCAGAAAGTGAAAGAAACCAAAGGATCAAGGACTACGGTGATAGATTGATGGTGGTAGTTAATAAAGTCAGGTTGCTAGGGGAAGAGCTTCCGACAGAAGGGTTGTGGAGAGAATCTTAGTAACTGTTCCGGAACATTTTGAGGCCAAGATTTCATCACTTGAAGAATCCAGGTATCTGTTTCACCATGGGAGAATTGATTAATGGATGCAAGCTCAGGAGCAACGAAGAGCTTACAGACAGGAGGAGAGAATGGAAGGAGCTTTTCATGTAAAAGAAACTGATCAGAAAGAAGGAGAAAATAAGGGTAAAAAGCAACGAATAGAAATCAGAAGAGAGAAGGTGGAAACAACGGAGGAAACATTTCTTATTCATTTTCTGTCAAATAATCTACAATAACTGACTAAACAACCTCAAACCCTTCAAGGCAGCTGCTCGACACAAATGACAGTTTTAGATTATCAGAACAATGTCCCTTCTCATCTTTTCCCTTCAATTTTCAGGCCAAACACAGATCATAAGGAAAAGATATGGGAAAAGAAGAAAATCAAGGATGCTTGAACAATTGAACAAATGGAGAAACACGATTCACTCTACTTGAAAACCAGAAATCTACTAAGCCACAGTTCTGCGGGGAAGTCGT
>CAIGRH010283622.1:0-16737 GCA_903798295.1 Fraxinus nigra
TTTTTTTAAAAAAATTATTACAATTTTAAATTGCGTTATTATTATTATTATTTTTTAAATCCAAACAAAATAAACATGAAGGGTTGGACAACGGCAATATTGATAGGTTCCTATAATGGTCTAGTTCTTAGATTTGGAAAATGGCTTGAACTACTATGACTGGACCATAGTTTTAGACGGAACATATACGCGTTGGTTCTTCATTTTGACACCTCTAATGTGATAGACCAAGGGCTCAATGTGGATTGGTAATGTTGGATTTGTTTCCTTTATTCTTCATTTTGGTTATAAAGAACCCAACATTCTACTTGAGTTCCTTTTTTGTGAAAAATATGGAGAATGTATAGTTAAAAAGTAGGAAAAAATATTGGGTTTATGCAAAAAAATATTTTATTAAGAGTGTATTATTGAAAATGATTTTGGGAAGAAAATGGGCTTTTAAGGAGGGAGATTCAAATAGGGACTAATACTTCTAAGATAAATGATGGATGAACTTTTCCAACTTATTTTTCAAATATCTTTTTAAAAAATTGGGTTACTTTGTCACTTTATTAAAGAAACCCATGTTCGCGATTAGCTATCATTTTATGAAACATAGTTAAGATGGATGATTCATTGAATATAAACGTATGAAATTTTAATTTTTATTTAAGAGTAACCGCTAATTACATTAATGTAATAATGTTGAAACAAATAAGATACAAAAATCTCTCTAATATCACTTGTTGGAAATTCAAAAATCACATATTGCTGGATACCACTTGATATGAAACTAATAACCGGATTGAGATATTGAAGTTAAATGACAAAATATGAAGTATATGATCGTAAGCAAAATGATAAAATAAAAAATAAAAAAATATGGTAAAAAAATTAGGAGATTTTATTGCACCACATGAACAATAGTAGAGAAATATACAATTGATTATAAAACCTAGTAATTACTTTTCTCACACTTTTCTCACATCATAAAATTATATAAAAGAGCCTAATATTTATAGAGAACATGTAGAGGACATCCAAACACTCCCAGTAGAGTTGTTGATGAAGTAGAATGCTAAAAAATCAAGTCCAAAACGAAAAATGAGAGAAAAACGTGAAAAACCTGGAACATGTGCAGGTGGCGCCCGACGCCGGGCATTCCGCCCCCTTTTTTTTCTTTCCAAGTTGTTTTCTTCATCTCGAACTTTTATTCAAGTCAAGTACCAATTTTCAACTTCCAATGAACTTCCAAAATAGAACCTCAACTTGACATAGGAATGCAATAGTATTCCAAACTGAATTCTTCTTGAATCACTACTCTGCAGAATTACTTAAAATTTCCAAGAAATCATAGTGATTTTAAAATGCACCAAATTGGATTGTGACACACCCCAAAGCAGAATCAAACCTAAATGCTTTTAAATAAAATCCCTTGCTAGATTGTACAACTTCTACCACGCTGAAAGTATGCTCAACAAAATCAGCATCCACATACATTTCTCCACTGGGTCCGTCCCTATCAATTGAATACAATGGCACCGCAGGTAATGGTGGCAAAACGACATTATCTATATCTCCTAAACTCAACTAAGCAGTATTCTTCAAATCCGACCATTTACAAGCTCCTAAAGGTATTGTACCAAACATAATGTCAACCACGGTACTGAACCTGTATTGATTAACTCTTCTAAATTATGTACGACCTTGCCAGACATCTTCTGTCCCTCCAATACAACCTGAGCACCCTTACAAACCTTCAAAACTCTACCTCCATCGAAGAACTTATAACCTTTTGAATCAATGATAGAAAACAAGATGAGATTCTTCTTCAAATCTGTAACATGCCGAACCTAAACAAATGTTTTGATTGTCCTATCCAATAGCTTCACTCTCACAGTACCAATCCAATAACCTAACAAGGTGCATTGTTTCCCATAACCATGAAACATTTGAAAACGATTTCATATATAGTAAACAAGTCCTTATTTGGACACTATAAAACACACACACACACACTGAATTCAAAATCCAATCATCCTCTGGTTTACACTCGCTGTGAAGAATAGCCAAGAGATCTCCCTCACTTATAATGTTCTCTATGAGGTCTGCTTCACCTGAAGTCTCTGATTGCTTCCCATATCGACTTGTAGCCAATCTTTCTTTATTCCGCAATTTGTAGCTATCTTTTTCATGTGCCCCTTCTTCTTGCAGAAGTTACAAATCTGATTACTGAACTTAAACTTTGATCTACCCCTTCTAGAACCACCATGAGAAACAAGACATTTTCCATCTCTGGTCTCAGATGCTGGATGCTTCATCCTCTTTTTTGAAAACAAAGCATCATACACCTCATTTATGGTGAAAGTATCACGACTATATAAGATCATGTTTCTAAATGAAGAAAACGAAGCGGACAATGAACACAATAGGATCAAGGTCAAATATTTTTCATCATACTTTACTTCCAAAGTTTCCAAATCAATGACAATCTCTTTAAATACAGCCATGTGATCTTCCAATTATCCTCCTTTTGCCATTCGGTGAGAGTATAAATGTTGTTTGAGATGCAAGTTGCTTGTCAGACTTTTAGTCATACACAATTGCTCAATCATAAAATAGCTAATGAACCTTAGTTCAAAATGTCGTGAATAATGATATTCTATATATGAAGATGAATGGGAGAAACTGTCTTTTTATCCTTCCGTAATTTCTCCTCCGCAGTTAAAGTTGCGGGCATCTTGTCAATTCCCAGCAACGTATCATTCAAATTCTGCTATGCGAGTACTGCACGTATCTTAACTTGATATATTGAAAATCTAGTGTCCTATCCAAAAGTGGAATGTCATACTTTATGAAAGCCATCACGAACAAAAACTTCGAACAAATCAAACCATGAGCTCTTGTGGAAGTGCTAAATTGAAGCTCTCATACCACTTGTTGAAAACAAAGAAGATACTAGAATCGCTCTGATACCACTTATTGTATTAATTTTTCCCAGAATTTCTAATACTGCTTAGGAATTCAAGGATCACGTATTGCTCGATACCACTTGATATGAAACCAACCACTAGATTGAATTGTTGAAGTTATATGGTAAAATATAAAGTATATAATGGTAAGCAAAAAAATAAAAGAAAACAAGAAAATATGGTTGATGAATTATGAGATTTTATTGCACACATGAACAATAATAGAGAAATATACAATTGATCCTAAAAGCTAGTAATCACTTTTCTCACACCAAAATATTGTATAAAAGAGCCTAATATTTAAAAGGAACATATATGAGACATCCAAACCCTCATAGTTAGAGTTGGAATGGCCCGAGCAAGCTCGGCCCTTTTAGGTACAAGCTCAGCTCGTGCTCGTTTGTAACAAGCTCGGCTCATTACTCGTAGGTCGAGCTGAGCTCGATCCATGAGCTCGTGGGCCTAGCCGAGATTCGACTCGCGAGCTCGGCTTTTTTCTAACCTTTTGGTCTTTTGCTAAACTTTTTAAAAAAATATATACATTTTCTAAACTTTTTTAAATATACTATTTCTAAACATTTTTTTAGATAAATATTTTTTTTTTTGAAAAAAGATAAACCATCTTTCTTTATCCGGGCTTGGGATTGGCTACTTCAATTTCGAGTGGGCAAAGTTAAAAATTGTACACAAACAACTTATTATGTGTACAGTTTTTTAAAAATTATGAAGGTATTATAAATTTTTTGATGAATATGATTAAATTAAATATCACTTACTTGACGAGATGCAATTTCGACATATTTATCTTGTAGTGGAAAATGACCGTCTTGTTAGTCATTCACGCACATTAATGCTTCCGAAATGTCTTCTTTTAGTCGGCTCCTGACCTCGAAGATAACACTCTTACCTACAATAAAATTAGACTCTGAAGCTACTGTGCTAACCGGTGGTGTTAGAAGATCTTTTGCCATAGCAGAAACCACTGGCCATCGGCATTTGTACCTTCGCTAGAATTCTATTACTTTTAAATTTTTCTTAATTTTTAGGCATAGTATGATTAAAGTAATCAATTAATTCAGCAAGCAACGAATTTTAACTTGCGCTCGACGTTTGAGTACATGCGGTGGAAGATAAACTACTACTAGTATTAGATGAACCACATGCAGTTGCAGTTGAATCATATATATTATAACTCATAATTAGGAGCTGTCACGTGGCATCAAAGCAAGCATGGGACCACCCAACTAACCTTTTTACGTGCTGACCGAGGCCAATAACTATTCCAAGGCCTATTATTCGTGGCCATTATATCAGCCGAGGCCCTAGTACTTCCAAGACACTCATCGATTCGAAGCTCTTCAGTTGGCGATGACCCACATACACAGATTTGCTCATTATGAAGATCGTGTTACGAATGAATGATGAGACCTTTGAGAAAAGTATAATTATGTATTGTCTTGTCAATGTAATAACATTTAATGCTTTGAGTAGATAGGAAAGTCAATGTGATGGCTATGAATTGATGGGTTGATCGAGAAGATGAGGCCACTTGTAATTTGAATTAAAGGTCACCATTTCATTTGTACTACTATAAATACCCCATCCATGTAATATGTAAATGCNATTTGTACTACTATAAATACCCCATCCATGTAATATGTAAATGCTAATGTAACTTTAAATACAAAAGCAATACATTTTGCTCTCTACAATTTCCTCTACAACAAATCTCTTATTACATAGTTCTTGTTAATTGTTTATTATTTTGCAATCTTGTTCGTTTATCATGTCGGAAACCCGAAAGGTAATGTCTCATGTCGTTGAGTCCCTCCCACGTTCAATCTTTAGAGTGGTCTCGACCGTAGATCCATGTCAACGTGTTGGATTAGGCTTACGTATGCACGAGTATGCCCGACATTTGTTGAGTTCATTTTATGAGTGGAAAAAGTTGTTTGAAAAAATATTTTGGGCATCTCCCTTTTAAAAAGGATTTGTTCTTTAGAAAAAAACAAGAGGAAGTCCCCAGAGTCGAAAAATATTCAAAGTTTTGAGCTTAAAAAGAGATGAGTTCAGAAAGATACCCATCTCAGGCGCGCAAGGGAAACTGATGATGAAGTCCCAGCAACTGCTGCTCCAAGAGGTCGGCGATGACCCCGTCACCACTACCACCATGACGATGTGGTAGGAGACTGGCAGCTCATCTCACCAGAGAAATGGCTACCATGGTAGCCACATGCGAAGCATCACCAACCAAAACTTGGCAATGCAAGAACTATTGATGCAAATGCAAGGTCATGGATGCCGCCCAATTCCTCCCTATGCCTCCAAGAGCAGTACTAACACAAAGAGGTGCAAAACCAGAGAGCCAATCTTCCCAGACATGCAAGCGGAGCAAGCCCCATTGAAAGGGAAGTGAGAGTTGACGTCTCTTCCAGCTACACTTATGGCCGACCCACCGAGGCCCCATTCAACATGGAAGATAACTTCCCACCATAATATAAACCAAAACCCAGGCCTTAGAGGTCTACCATCGTATTTGACGGGCTAAGCCCAGCAGAGCCAAGGCATGGGTAGCGGTATGAGATTTCGGTGCCTCAGAACAGGCCCTAGCCCCTACCTCCTGAGACTTGGCAGCCGGAGAAAAGGTAAGAATATGCCCTCGAGTTGTGCCACCTTGAAATGAGCGTCATATGAGAGGTGATGAGACAGGAAACCAGGTAGGACCTTCTGTACCATCCCCAATGTATGATGCTGAGGCCAATTATGATTCAGATGACCCACAAAGGTCTTGTGATTTAGATGATGATGATGAGAACCTACCATTTTCATGAGAACTGAAGAATGCCCAAGTACCGAGCCACTACGTGATGCCCAAAATACCAAAATATGACGGAAGAGGTGACCTGACTAAACATCTGAATAGCTACAAAACTCATATCATCCTGAGAGGCGCCACCCCAGTAGTGAAATAACTAGCTTTCCACTTAACTCTTAGTGGGACAGCTGAAATTTGGTATAGCAGGTTACCACTTGGGAGGTGAATCTCAGGACATGAGGCAACAACAAGGTGAATCTCTAAAGAGCTTTCTGTCCCATTTTACAGATGAGATGACATATTATGTCCAAGTCACCGATCGTGAGGTCCTGTCCGTACCAAGAGGAGGCTTGAATATGAACACTTTGTTTTGGAAAGATGTGCAAAACTAGGATCCAACAACCTACGATGCCTTGTTGGAAATGATACGATGATAAATTATCAATAAAGAGTTGACTGACCACAGAAACAGGGCAAGTAGAGGCCTTCAACCCCAACAAAGACAATGTGGTAGAGGACCTACCTCCCACTTGATGGATCACCATTGGAATCAATCTAGCAATAAGATTGCCCAAGGCTCAGGCTAGACACTTACCTTCGCTACTTTGAATGCAGTACCAACTTTGGCTTATGAGGATGTCCTAGCCACTAATACTTAGACAAATTAGCCAACGTAGTAGGCCATCCAGAACAGGTCGAACCCCCAAGAATACTTCACATACCACCATTCTTACAACCATAACACTGCGAACTGCAGAGATATTGCTCAACAGCCTATAGGTACAAACTCGCGAAATAACAATCGGGATGATTCTAGACCAAGAAGAAGTGCATAAATTGATCAACAATGGTTTCATCGGAGAGGCCCTATATCCGAAATAGGTCTTCAATCCAGTTTTAGTAAAAAAGCATAATGGGAAGTGGACTGTATGCATTGACTTCTCCGACCTTAATAAAGCATGTCTTAAGGACAACTTCCCACTCTCGAGGATAGTTCAATTGGTAGACTCTATTGCTGGACAAGAGTCTCTGAGCTTCATGGATGCCTACTTCGGCTACAATCAAATTCCCATGCATCCAAGTGATGAGGAACACACCTCCTTTATCACGGACCGGGGACTCTATTGCTACAAGATGATGCCCTTTGGGCTAAAAAATGCTGGAGCTACTTATTAGAGGCTTGTGAATAAAATGTTTGGCGACCTTCTTGGCAACACAATGGAGGTCTATGCTGACGACATACTTGTTAAAAGCTTAAAGGTTGGTGACCACATATCCCACCTCAACGATACTTTTCAAGTTTTACGAAAATACCGCATGAGGTTGAATCCCCTCAAGTGTGTATTTGAGGTCGCTTTAGGCAAGTTCTTGGGGTACATGGTCAACCAACGAGGCATAGAGGCAAACCCTAAGAAGATACAAGCATTGATTGAAATGAGATCACCCTAGAAACTGAAAGAAGTGCAAAGTTTAATTGGACGAGTGGCTACCTTGAGCCACTTCATATCAAAGGCAACAGATAAATGCTTCCCATTCTTTAAGGTGTTGAAAATAGGGAAGAAGTTCCAATGGATCAAGGAGTGTGAAGAGGTCTTCTAAGGGCTGAAAAAGACATAGGGTAGGCCCCTCTCCTATCAAAACCCAAGCTAGGAGAGGCTTTGTAACTTTATTTGGCTGTTTCTAATGAGGCCATAAGTCCCCGTACTTGTAAGAGAAGAGGACTCTACCCAGCTGCCGGTGTATTACGTTACCAAAACATTGCTAGCCCCTGAAACACGCTACCTGGATATGGAGAAGCTAACTTTGGCATTGATAACTACATCCCGCAAGTTGAGGCCCTATTTCCAAGCTCATACCATTCATGTATTGACCAACTTCCTACTCAAGCAAGTTTTGGAAAAGCCTGATGTCTCGAGAAGGTTGCTAAAATGGGAAGTGGAATTGAACAAGTCTGAGATCCTTTTCAAACCAAGGATGCCAATAAGGACCAGACCCTAGCAGATTTTGTCGCAGAGTTTGTGAACGTCCCTGTGATGGATGAGGCGATGAAGCCTCCCGAGCCTCCTATCTGGAATTTATTCGTGGACGGCTCATCCTAAGAAGCAGACTTGGGTGCTGAAGTGGTGCTGGTAAGCTCCAAAGGTTACAAATTTAATAGTACTGTATGGTTCAAATTTAAGGACACGAACATCGCTGCTGAATATGAAGCCCTCCTCGCCGGCCTGAGGCTGTCTAATGAAATGCAAGTTAAGAGGCTTCTTATTAATAGTGATTCCCAACTTATTGTGGGATAAGTGAATGGCAACTTTATGGCCAAGGATAAAGCTATAGCAGCCTACCTCAAACTGGTGATGAGCATACTTCCTTCATTTGAGAAGTTTGAATTGGCTCAGATCCCACACACTAAAAACGCCAATGCTGATGCTTTATCCAAGCTAGCTACTAGCAAAGATTCAGAGTTATTGACAGTGGTGCCAATAGAGCATCTCTTCAGGCCGTCCACCTTGGCAGAAGAGGTGATGTGGGTAGAATAAACCCCAACTTGGATGCAACCTCTCATTTCCTATATTAAGGATCAGATTTTGCCAGATAATAAAGAAGAAGCCTATAAACTGAGAAGGAGGTCCGCACATTTCGTGTTTGTGAAGGATGTCCTATATAAACGTGGATTCTCTTCACCCCTTCTTCGATGCGTATAAGAGAAAGAGGCCAACTACATACTTCGAGAGATCCATGAAGGTGTTTGTGGCAACCATTCAGGAGGGCTTACTTTAACAAGAAAAACACTGAGACAAGGGTACTATTGGCCTACCCTAAAAAATGATGACATTCAATTTGTTCGAAAATGTGATAAGTGCCAACACTTTTCCAATGTCCAAAGGCAACCCTCCTAGGAGCCAACTGTAGTATCCAGCCCTTAGCCTTTCAGCAAGTGGGACGTGGGCCTTATTGGTCCTTTACCCAAGGACAGATGAGGTGTTAATTTTTTCGTTGTGGCAATTGACTACTTCACGAAGTGGGTAGAGCCGAGTCTTTGGCAAAGATAACTAAAGATAATACTTCCAAGTTCTTGTGAAAGAACATAATATGTCGGTTCAGTATTCCCCACTCAATCGTCTCTGATAATGGAAAGCAATTGGACAATAAAAAGGTGAGAGATCTTTGTGAAGAGTTGGGGATTAAGAAACACTTCAGTACTCCTCATCATCTCAGGCTAATGGCTAAGTCGATACTGTAAACAAAACCATAAAACACACTCTGAAAAGGAGCTCGACACAGCCAAGGGGGCTTGGGTGGATGAATTACCTGAGGTCCTATGGGCAATCCGAAATACTAGTAGGACCCCAACTGGTGAGACGCTTTTCTCAATGACCTACGGGGCCGAGACAATGAGTCTGGTAAAGGTAGGATTACCTTTCCCTGGAAGGTTAAACATTAATGAAATATCAAATGACGAGCTCACGAGATGTGCGCTTGATTTCTTGGAAGAAAATAGGGATGACTCCTAATCAAGATTGGCAGTATACCAAAGGAAGATGACACAGTACTACAATACTAAGGTAAATAAGACGTCCTTTTGGGTAAATGATTTGGTGCTTCAGAGAGTGTTTTTATCCTCCAAAGAGCCAGGGGTAGGCACCCTAGGACTGAATTGGGAAGGACCATACTACATTGAAAAAGAGATCCAACATGGAACCTACTGGATTAAAGATATCGATGGGAAGGTCTAGCCTCATCCATGGAACATCGAGCATCTACGTATGTATTATCAATGAATGTAAAATGTTGCTGGGGGTTTTTTTCCATCCTTTACAAATAAATAAAAACTTTTTCTTGAGGAAAGTTATGTTAATACTACAAATTGTGAGCACCTCGGAGGAGAGGATGAAGTCCCAAAGGGGACCATCTCATTTGAACTCTGAGCCGTACAATACATGCCTTCCTTTGACAAGGCTGAACGTTAAGGAAGAAGAATTTGAATGTATCTACCATATATGGAAGCGTGGGCGCCTCGGAGGAGAGGATGAAGTCCCAAAGGGGACCACTTTGTTTGAACTCCAAGGCGTACATCACATGCCTTCCTTTGATGAGGCTAAATGTCAAGGAAGAAACCTTTGTATGGATGAACCATCCACTATGTAAGGAAGCATGGGCTCCCCGAAGGAGATGATGAAGTTCCAAAAGGGACCATCCCGTTTGAACTGCGAAGTGTACAACACATGCCCTTTTAACGATACAGAACGTCAAGGAAGAAGTCTTTGCATGGATGAACCATCCACCATGTAAGGAAGCGTGGGCACCTCAAAGGAGAGAATGAAGTCCCAAATGGGACCACCTCGTTTGAGCTCCGAGGCATACATCACATGCCTTCCTTTGACAAGGCTGAACGTCAAAGAAGAAGCCTTTGCATGGATGAATCATCCACCATGTAAGGAAGCGTGGACTTCTCGGAGGAGAGGACGAAGTCCCAAAGGGGACCACCTCGTTTGAACTCCGAGGCGTACATCACATTCCTTCCTTTGATGAAGCAGAATGTCAATGGAGAAGCCTTTGTATGGATGAGCCATCCACCATGTAAGGAAGCGTGGGTACCCTAGAGGAGATGATGAAGTTCCAAAGGGGACCATCTCATTTAAACTCTAAGGCGTACAACACATGCCTTCCTTTGACGATGCTGAACGTTAAGGAAGAAGCCTTTACATGGATGAACCATCCACCATGTAAGGAAGCGTGGGAGCCTCGGAGGAAAGGATAAAGTTCCAAAGGGGACCATCTCATTTAAACTCCGAGGCATACAACACACGTCTTCCTTTGACTATGCTGAACGTTAAGGAAGAAGCCTTTACATGGATGAACCATCCACCATGTAAGGAAGCGTAAGAGCCTCGGAGGAGAGGATAAAGTCCCAAATGGGACCTCTTCGTTTGAAATCCGAGGCGTATATCACATACATTTCTTTGATGAGGCTGAATGTTAAGGAAGAAGCATTTGCATGGATAAACCATCCACCATGTAAGGAAGTGTGGACGCCCCAGAGGAGAGGATGAAGTCCCAAGGAAACCACCCCGTTTGAACTTCGAGGCGTACATCATATGCATTCCTTTGACGAGGCTGAATGTCAAGGAAGAAGCTTTTACATAGAAGAACCATCCACCATGCGAAGAGACAAATCGCACAAAATAAGCATCTGTGAGACCTAATGTTGAACGCAATTCAAATTGAACTCCCAGGTTATTTGAATATGCTAATGCATTTAAAGTTCAAAATTCAACCAAAATGAATATTCTACTGTCAAAAGGTTTAAAATTTGAATGATTAAAGACATTTTGATTCAATTTAGCCCAAGTTTAACTAGTTTAGCTCGTTCAATTAAGGTTAAGGTTCAATTCAATTTAACCAGTTCAGTCATTCAGTTAAAGTTTCAATTAAGGTTGATAAGTTCAATTCAGTTTCAATGAGTTCAGTTCAGCATATTATGATTGACGCATTACTGATGACTAATCGCTTGGAAGAAAAATGACAAACCATAAACAAGGTAAAATGCTAAAACTTTCCATTGATAAAAAAGAATTGCAGTCACATTCAGAGGCCATAGGCCTTATAAAAAATCTCTAAACTAGTTCGAGCTGGGGGTGGTGGAACTTGAGCCTCAGTGGCATGTACTTCAATTGAGGAAGGCTGAAGCACTTCTTCAGCATCGTCTTCAGGTTCAACTTTGTTGACGTGCCGAGCTCCGAGGTCAGTCAGATCAGATTAATGCACGTGATGACCACATGATAATGTGAGCTCAGTAGCGTGAGGTCAGCTTGGATGATTAGTGTACCCAGGAAGATTGTGTAGTCTTTCAAGGGAACAAGATTCTAATGATTGAAGCTTACTGACAAAATCAATAAACCAACCAATCAGAGAAACCCACAATTAATAATCTTACATCAGTTCTTACATAAGTTCTAATCAAATACTTAGGCTCATTTCCCAAGACCCATTTCATTAATTATTGAGGTCAACATGTATAACTTACTCATCATGAAACTACCTATTGAGCTCGGTAGCCAATTCAATGATTCTAACATGATTACTTCTCCAGCTCAGAATTGCAGATGAAAAGATAGAAAATTAATGAAGCATGTATATGTTCTCCTATAAAAAGAGAAAATAGGGATAAAAAAGGAGGGACGGCTTGACACATTAAAAAAAAATCTTCTTACATTACCTATATTCCAAATATCTCCTATAAACATAAAAAGAGGTAATTGATTCGTTTGTAAAAAGAGATGGACAATTAATCAAAGTTGTATTCCTATTTGAAGTTTGCTTGAATTTTATCCATACAATTTTTAACGTCAATAGTTTGGCGCTAGAAGGAGGGCCCTAAAACTTGAAAAAATAGCCTCATCCCCTTTTAAAATCAACCAAAAAACATGGATGAACTTTCAGCTTCTGAAAATCAATCCCACACTCGCCCTAAGCGAGACCATAACTCACCATATGTAGGTAAGAGATGAGGTCAAAACGACACCATTGACCCCCAAACACTGGCAATGAAGGAGGATATCGAAAAATTGACTAATGTTGTTAGCATGTTGGAACGAAATCAGGCTCACAACCTACCACAAGATACCGAGGTAGTCTTCCCGTAGAGAAAGAACTAGGCGACCTCCTACTAGGAGAACTCTTCAGTTTTCGAATGGAGAATCCTAAAAAAGCAAGACTGCGGAAGTTAGGAGTTTCCCCATAGCAACAAAACAAACTATTGGGAAGATAAATTGTGTATTTGTCAGGCTTGGCCCCCAACACTCTTTGACACCAACAAGTAAACTCAATATGTCTTACACGATTCATCCGGTGGAACAAGCTGAGCCCGAAATGACTGCCATAAAAAAGCGTATAGCTGATTTGGACGCTAGAAATAGAGGTAGCTTAGAAAATACCTATCAAAATGCCACTTTCCATTCACTGAAGATATCCTAGCCGAACCCTTGCCTAAAAAGCTGAAAATGCCACAGCTTACTAAGTATGAAGGGAAATGAGATCTCCTGAGTCACCTGGATAAATATACGTCTTGGATGGAACTACAAGGAGCGGGAGATGCCATAATGTGCCGTGCCTTTTCCCTAACGTTGGGGGACCAAGCTTAAAGATGGTTCAGAAGGCTACACCAGAGGTCAATAAGAAATTGGAATGGCCTCGCCACTACGTTCCTTGCCCAATTCATGGGTTCAAAGGTAAGAACTATGCCAAAAGAACGACTTGTAAGCATAAAGCAAGGGAAAAATGAATCGCTTAAGAGCTACTTGAATAGATTCAATAAGCAATCTGTGGAGGTCGAAGAAATTTCTGATGATGTTGCACTCATGGCGATCCTCTCAGGATTGACACCAAAAATAAGATTGTGGTGGTCAGTACACGAGGACGGACCTCGTACGTACCATGAATTCTTAGGTCGAGCTGAAAAACACGTTAGTGCAGATGAGAGGCCATCTTAAACCAAGAGGATCTCAAACTTAACTCACAGTCTCCGCACCAAGCCAAGGGAAAACAAGTGGATAAGGATGCCATGCGAGAAAAAAGAAATGATATGAGAGATCAAAATCATCTGAGGCCATATCTTGACAAATTTCGTGAATACCACTTATTGAATGCAACCTTGGAAGAAGTCTTCCTACAAGTTGGAGAGAAGGAAACCTTCCACAGACATCAATCGCAAAAAAAAAAGAATTCAGTGGGAAAGGACGGGCGAAGCACTACCGTTTCCACATGATGGTAGGACACAACACTGACGACTACAGAAATTTGAAAGAAGAAGTGGAATAACTTATTAGACGAGGTCATTTGCAGGGATTCGTGGCTAAACCTAGGGAGGCAAATCCAGTTGGAGTTCAACCACCTAACCAGCAAAGGATAGCTCAACAAGTCCGGCTTAGACCTCAAGCTCGGGACCCACAATACTAGGTCGAGATTCGAACCTTGATAAGCAAAAATTAGTATTTTGAGGGCTCACGAAGAGCTAGGCGAAGAATGGTCTTGGCAGAACCACAATCCGGTGTATCTACATACTAAAGCTTGTGAAATTCCGTACTCAGAATGGTTTGGATTCACGGAAAAAGATGCACAAAGAGTGTTACAGGATCAAAGTGATGCGTTGGTTATAGCCATGACAGTCGATGTGGCCCAAATACATCAAACTCTGGTAGATAACGGGAATTCGGTTAACGTGCTACATTCCCGAACTCAGGAGCAAATGAGAATATATGAATAGTGCCTACACCCATACTCCAAAAGGTTGCAAGGGTTCTCTGGAGATCCTATAGAAGCTAATGGATGAATTATCTTGATGGTAGAACTAAGAGAGCCCCCTTGCCAAAGAATGATTCTGACAGATTTTGTTATTGTTGATCTCTCTTCCAACTATAATGCTATATTGGGAAGGCCTATACTACATGAACTACAACATCCACCTCAATATATCACTATGGCATTCAGTTCCCAGCTCTCTATGGACCAGGAGTGGTGCGTGGAAATTAGGCCGGAGCAAGAACTTGCAACATAAACCTACATGCACCCCAAATTCGAATGATAAGGAATCCACAACATCAACAGAATGGATAATTTAGGTCCAAACGACCTATCATGGCCATCATGTCTGAGATCGGCATAACTGAGAAACATCGCAAGAAGGCAACTGATTACTAACTCTTATTTGAAGAAAGGCAAATAGACCCAAATCCATATCCGGGGATCTTGGTAATCTCTAATCCCATATCAGGAGTAGACATTCCTAAGGTCCTAGTTGATATATGAAGCTCTCTTAACATACTTTACGCCAGTTCCTCAGAATGAATTTGGATTTCCCTGAGCTTCTTACGACCTTACCCAAGTATGATTCTGGGACTTAACAGTTCTCTCTCTATAGCAAAAGGGGTAATCAAAATCCTTGTGGAGCTCGAAGAATCCCCTCATCAAGTTAAGTTGAGAGCGGAATTTGTGGTTTTGGACTTAAAATCCCTTTATGATGCTATCATGGGACATCCCATGTTGTTCAACCTTAAAGCAATTGTGTCCATGTACCATTATTCATCAAGTTTCCCATGCCTCATGGTGTAGGGTAGGTCAATGGGAATAGAGAGGTTGCTGAAAAATACCAAGTAATGTTTGATCGAAAGACAAAAAAGATTCATCTTCCTTTTGAGGTCCATATGGTATGCACAATAGAACCCACACTGAATTCATTGAACCTACGTCTAAAGGTAAGATGAGGAGAACCAGTGGAAGAGCTAGATGCTATTAAGGTCGGAATGGAGGAACCATGAATTATGGTCACCACTTAGAGATTAGATCACTAAGTTCCTTCAAGAAAAATCTTGATGTTTTTGCCAAGGAACATTTGGATATGAAGAAAAGCGACCCAAAGGTCATGTGTCATAGATTGGAAATTGATCCTACGGTACGTCCAAAACAACAACGACACTGACCATTAAATCTAGAATGGTATGAAGCATTAAATAAAGAAGTACGGACATTGCTCTGCAATGGGTTTATTCGTGAAGCCAAATATCCAAAATGGGTCGCCAACCTAGTTTTAGTTAAAAAGAGTAATGGAGACTTACTGATCTAAACAAAGTCTATCCAAAAGACAGCTTCTCGCTGCCAAGAATAGATCAGATAGTAGATGCTACTACTGGGCACGAATTGTTCAGTTTCATGGATGCTTATTCAGGATACAATCAGATCTCCATGTATGATCCAGATCGGGAACACACAGCTTTCATTATCGACCGAGCTCTTTATTATTACAAAGTCATGCCTTTCGGTCTCAAGAACGCTAGAGCAACTTATCAACGCTTGGTAAATTCTATGTTTGCTAAACAAATCGGTAAGACCGTGGAGGTATATGCCAACGACATGCTAGTAAAAAGCATAGATGCCCATGATCATCAATACCACATCGCTGAGATGTTAGAAATTCTAAAAACCTATGGAATGAAGTTAAACCTACACAGGTGTGTCTTTAGTGTCACTTGGGAAAATACTTGGGTTATTTGGTAAACCATAGAGGAATCGAAGCTAATCCAGAGAAAATAAAGGTCATAATTGAGATGCGCTCTCCTACCAGACCTAAAGAGATTCAAAGCTTAAATGGAAGAATTGGGGGTGCCCTTAGCCGTTTTATGTCAAGATCAATAGACAAATGCAAACCTTTCTTTGACGTATTGAAAGGAGGGAAAAAATTTGAATGGACATCTGAATGCCAACTTGCATTCGACCAACTAAAGTTGCATCTAGCACACCCACATGTGTTGTCAAAACAAAAAATAGGAGAGATGTTGGTGTTGTATCTAGCAGTATCAGAACATTCCACCAGCGCCGTATTAGCTAGAGAAGATGAAGGAATACAACACCCCATCTATTACATTAGCAAAGCTTTACACGAAGCCGAGCTCCACTATTCTCCATTGGAAAAGCTAGCTTATGCGGTTGTCATCACAGCCCGGAAGTTAAGACCTTACTTTTTGGAGCATCCAATTGAGATCTTAACTAACTACCTAAAAACTGGTTACATCAGAAAGGTTGGTTAAGTGGGTAGTTGAGCTCGGTCAGTTTGATATAAAGTACAAACCACTAACTTCTATTAAAGGTCAAGCTCTTGTAAACCTCGTTGCAGAGTTCAGCTTGGATTTTGTACAGGAATCTTATCATAATGAACCATGGAAACTTTTTCTTGATGGATCATCCATAAAAATATGATCAAGAGCTGGAATTGTTTTAATCAGCCCTAGTCACCAATTATTTTGTGAAGTATTGCCATTTGACTTTAGTGCTTTAAACAACGAAGTTGAGTATGAGGCCCTCATAGCTAGCCTAAGAATGGCAAAAGAAATGAAGATTGATCACCTGGTGGTACACAACGATTCCCAGCTGGTGGTAAACCAGGTCAACGAAGCTTGTCAAACAAAGGAAGAAATGATGAAC
>CAIGRH010283650.1:0-18429 GCA_903798295.1 Fraxinus nigra
AAAGAATCCACAAAACCCGCACCACCATTCAACCGCGCCTCCACCTCCACCACACCACCAAACTGTTGCAGCGGAAGGGCGAAAACCACCATTCCACAGCAATCGTTCATCCTCTAGATTGGAAATCACCGCGGCAATCAGAAGTTATATCTGGAATTCTGTTTTAACAGACAGAAATGTGTGAAAAATAAAGCAATTTGCGTTTCAAAAACTTCATCTCGTGGAATAGATTAGCATAAATTACCTTGATTAGCTCTATAAAAGTAATTAGAAGACCCCACGGATGAAACCTATTAACAATGAGTCGCTCCAATAGTACTCTAATGATTTGCTCCTGAATTATTTCCTGCTCAAATTAGAACACTATTACATTAGAAACCAACAAAATCTGTACTCTTCATTTTTGGCATGTTTGGAGCACCACTCCAACGACCACCACCGTCGATCTGTACAGAGTCGCGCCTAGCGAAACGATGAACAACCACCGCCGATTTGTGCAGAGATGCGACGGGCAACGACGGTTCATGTGCGACAGGCAACGATGGATTGTTCTGGTGGTGATGCCACTGCGCTGGAGCTACTCTTCCAGGGGGCGACAGATTCGATTGAGAGAGAGAGAGATGACTGATTGACGGACGGGGAGAGGGAAAGTAGAGAGATAGGGGTGCGCCTTCGACACCGAGCCTCAAAGCTGGAGTTGTGGTGCCGGGAAGGTTTGTGTAGAGAGAGAATGTAGAGAGAGGTGGCGGGTTGTAGAGAGAGGAGGAGAAAAGGAGAGAGAGAGAGTAATTTGAGAGCTAATTAGGGTTTGTAATGTGTATTGAGTATATATATTTAGTAAAAGTATTTATTTTATAAATTAATTTTTATACTATTATTATTAATACTAAATTAAAAATAAAAAGCATGTATCCATATATAAAATATCTGATTTTTGAAACTTAAAACTTAAAATTTGATTTTAGAATTTGAATCTCCAAAAATAGGGAATGATGTAATTTCCACTTACGAAAAACTAAGCATAATATCTACTTTTGTACATGCACGTACACACCTCTACTTGCATATGGGCTAACAATTTCTTTTGAATCTCAAATGGGCCATCCATACACAGCACGTGTCATCATAACTATAAAAATAAAGGAACACGAAAAATCGATAAAATAAATCAGTACTCTATCGAAAAATCTTTTGTACCATTTGCACATTATTGGTTGGAAAAATAATTATATTACCAAAGAAAATGATCGTTTAAATTTTAAACTTCGAATATCAAAATAATCTTATCGACTATTGAAATTTAGAAATGGTAAAAATGATTTCCAATTGAAATAAATAAATTAAATTCCCACCCAATTAAGCATGTTTGGTTCCGATTAAAATCCAATTAAAATTGAAAATATAGTCGTTATTGAGTCCTACTCGTCTAATAAAAGTTAACAATAATAGCTAATTTTTCAATTTTAATTCGATTTTAATTTCTATCAAACGGGCACAAAGGTCAGTTAGAAAATTATTAATTAGCTAACAAAATTTTTGATAAAAATGAAAAATGTGGTACATAATCTCTAATTTAGCCTCTATTTTATACAATTTTACCTCAAACTTATTTTCAACGACTCATTCTTCCAATAAAAGAAATTGCTCATGGATACATAACTTTTTTTTTTTTGGTGATTTCATTTTCCTTCCCTACCCCGAATAAATAAAAAAATAAATTTCTCAAATTTCACTTTTTAAAAAATAAAAATAAAAAATTGTTCTTCTCGTGTACAAAAGGCCTTTTTGTTGAAAATAATAATAATAAAGGGCGTTAAGGCAAAATTTTGGTAAAAGGACGTCATCAACTTAGGGTTTATTTTTAATTGGCCAAGTCTAATGAGTCATGACTGACAAAATCATATTATTTAGAGAAGATATTAATTTCAAGTTTACAAGTTAACATAAAATAATGTAATTTTTTTTTCTATATAATCTCAGAGGATTAAACAATGTCGAGTGTGTGACCGGTAAAAATAAAAAATAAAAAATTGCATTTAAGGGCGGTTCGATGTTGCTAGAAGTTCATTAGAATGTTCGACTTTATAACAAAATCATATATAAATTTACAAATTCGTATCACATTCATACATGGATTAACTTCCATCAATTAAAACTAACGAAATAATACACGTAGTAAATGAAACCTAAAGGACGGTGACGTGACAGACACTTGGCAAATTAAGTATGCTAATGTGACGGGACATTTGACATTACCAAATCACGTTATTTTAATTGCATTTTTAGGAGATTTAAATTGTATTCAATTTTAAAAAGAAAAATACATCAAGCTTCGAAAAGATTGAGAGGACATTTTTCTTCTATTCCATGATTTAACCCACATTTCACATCTCTTTGTTCCCATATTGCAGAGCATCAAACGGAAGTACATCATCATATTTCACGAAAGTAGTTAATAAGGTCCATTGCACTTTAAAAGGGTGCCTGCCTAAGGTCGATTCAAGTGGTCGAGCCTACATGATGACTTGCGGCAGAGTGCATGCCCTACCCAATTCTCTGTTCAATGGGTTGTTTCCTCCTTAGCACTTCAAATTGCAATCTATTGTAAATTTCAGATATCTCTCGATTTAGTAGTAAATTTCTAAGAATTTCTATAATGGAAACCGGTACTGTTGACCCCGCTTTTGTACTAATGACGTGCCCAACAGATCACAGCTCTACTCAAGTCCACGCAAGCTTGATCGTACATACTTGGATAAACTGTTAGTTGTACGTGGCCTTCTCAGGTGGTGAGGAAGGCGTTCGCGAGCACTCCGACATTCAAGTCAATCAATAAGATAATATATTTGGATGTGGGACGCGCTTTAGACATGAGCCACTTGGGTGTTCGAACACCGAGGATGTGTACGAGTATATGTAAAATGAGAGAGTGACGTTACAAAGTTTTTGTGGAGTTAAAGTTGCATTACTTTGAATTGATATTGATTGTAAGCTTTTATAGTGGTTTCAATGAAGTGGAAACCGTTGGATGAAAAAATACATGGCTTCATCCCAACGACTGAGGTATCACATAGCGAACGCCACGCCAAAGATCATAAGATTTGTGACATTTAATGTTGTCTAAAATGTAACCACTATATGGCTTAGGTTTGTACCTAGGTAGTAGGCTGAAAGACTTGATATTATATTGCTACAAGATGTCATGTCAATTGCTTTCATCAGATCTTAATGCAGAAGATCTCATGAGAGAAGCGGCTATGAAAGATGCTCCTTCGTAACTAGGACATCTCCATTTCGACTGCATGGGCTTCGACCTCATACATTGTGCTTTGGATGAAACGGTGGATCACACCTCTGGGTGGCTTGTAGCAGGAGGCGTCTCGATTGAGGCATCCTTGCTTCGTCATCCTTGATGACATGGAGTGTGGACATTTTTTAAGGATGCCACGTAGGCTGCTACATGGGCTTAACAGGTGTAATTTATTTACGAAAACTATTTGATAGGTTGCATTCTATACACGAATAGGATGGGAACACGATAAAATTTATGGAGATTATATTAGGATTTTTTTTTTTTCCTTTCAATTCCAATAATCTCTAGTAGAATTCAACGATCTAGTTTGGAGAAATATTTATTTAGCTTCAATGGTTGAAGCTGCTAAGCAATACTCTATATGGGTTTGGGTCCACTTCATTCAATTGATCGAAAATTGTAACCAATTAATTGAATTCAAGGTAACTTGGGTAAAAAAAAAAGGGACCACGAGTGCAATAAAAATGTAAAAATGGAGACCAAAGTTTAACAAGAACAATAGACCGAGGACATCTGCTGCTATTTTCCCAACAGAAAATAACAAGGAATCAGCCTGCCAATAACGAGAAAAGAAGCTCCCTTCTGCAACTCCCTCGCCAATGCGCAAGAACCCAAGAAGCTTTTTTCGGCTTCAGGCAGTCCGCCGTGCATCTCTCTCTACCACAACCGCCGGAAAATCAAGAATCAGGTTTCTCTTTCTCCACCACAGCCAATCCATAAGACTAGTTTCTTCATCTGACAGCATTTCGTTTGATTATTAGTCTTAATTTTGTCGTTGACTAAAGTTATTTTTATTTCGAAATGAAACTCTACTTTATGCATTTCGATATTTGGAGCTCTTGTAAGCCATCTGGAATTCAAACTATCATGATTTGCGTGGCTATTGGTTTGTGCAATAGGTTGTATGGAATAATTTAGGTTATTGGAAAATGATATATATATATTAGTAGATAAAGTTACATGAATGGATTGTGCCGACCGATCTGACTTTGAGGGTAAAGTTGCCTCTCCAAAATAAATTCGGGAGAATATGTAAAAGTATTGTAATTCTCGTACATTTTGATGTGCAATTACCTCTGGAGTGAAGCCTTTGGGAGTATTTATAGAAGGGAAAGTCTTCATTCACTAGGAGTTATGAATCCTAGAAGGCAGAGTTAATGAGACAGACGTTCCTTGTTAAGTGGTGTGGTTGGCTGGTCGTTTCATCTTGAAAAAGTATATCCAACTGCCCATGGGACTTGTTCCTCTAGACTTATTATAGGAGCTTAATTCAAGTTTAAAGTCTACTCTTAAATATCATGTAGAACGACCGTTTTTCTTCATTGGCATGTACTGAGGACTGATGAAATTTTAATGCTGAGCTGCTTTTATACCAGCTTGACTGTGTCCAATCAGATTCCTCATGGCCAGCTATAGTGGCTGCCATCAAGTCAGTCAATCTCGCTGGGTGCTCATCCACTGCGGGTTTCATGGTTCTCGTTGAACTACTTCATTTGAAAGTTGAAGTTGTTTAGGAGTCGAAAATTTATTTAGCCCATGTTTGGTAGGAATTAAAATCTAGATTTTAATCTAAATCAAAGTCAACAATTAATTTTAATCACATATTTCATGGGATTTGCAACTTTTCAACCACATATTTTATCAACTTCTATTAAAATCTACTAAAAGTTTGATTTTAATCCCTACCAAACAAGGGCTTATTTAGATTTTATCTTCAAACGCACCCCTCATGTAGAGGCCAATTTTCCACTCGTGCACAATTTTCAATAGTAGGTGGTAGTGACTTAAATTCATTCATGAGTTTTGCTACCACATGACCTACTTCATCTTAAAGTTTCTGTTATAAGGAAAGTCAACTTTATCCAAGTAAATTTTGGCTTCAACGAGCTGTCTGTCCTTCTGGTGATGATTTGTCTCGCCACCTTGGCATGTATGGGTCCGTTATTATGCCACATTATTTTAGGGTGCAACAATTTAAATAGGTGATGGATCCAGTTTGACAGTTAACTTCAGTTGTATAAGAATATAAATGGTATTTGGTGCTTTAGCTGTCCACAAGGTGGTCCCTTTGATGCCCATTGTCTAAATAAAATTAATTGTTTGTGGAAATTGATGTGGAAAATTGTGAGGCGGTAAATCTCAAGTGTGGTAAATAAATTTCGTGATGACACTGTTCTATAGCCTTTTGTCATAGAACTAAGTGGCATTTCTCTTATCGTGCTTGTATTCATTTATCTTTTAACATTTCATGATTCTGAAAAATTATTTTCATGATTTTCGAAGTCAACTGATTTTTCTGGCAAATGGTTTGCTATAATGCAGTTATCTGAGGATTTTAAATCATTTTCTTGAATGGTGCAGTACAGCAATCACTTGGGAAATCTTGACAACATCATAAAGTGCACTTTGCAATAGCAATTGCCAATGATTGTCTCTGCACTTCTAACTTCGGTTGGAATAAATTTTGGGCTTTGTGTTTTATTCTTTGCTTTGTACTCTATTCTAAGAAAGCAACCAGGAAACTTTAATATTTATGTTCCCCGCTTGGTTGCGGAGGATAAATCTCGAACCAGTTATTTCAATATAGGAAGGCTTTTACCTACTCCCGAATGGATGGGACATGCATGGAAGCCTACTGAAGACGAAATGCTGTCTTCTTCAGGCTTGGATGCGGTGGTATTCATGCGCACCATCACCTTCAGGTAATATTTTTTCTTGTGATTTCAATAACTAGCCATTGTGAAATATTATAATTGCTTACCTAGTGTATGAGAAATAGAAATAATGCATAATTGCGTATTCAAATAATGTGATTGGCGAGGAGGGAAAACCTTATTCAAAAGTTGGAGATAAAAATTGTTCAATAACTTCAAATTTGGATCAGAGTGAAAGAAAAAGCATGAGCACAAACCACAATCAGTTTGTTTTGGAGGACTAACACCACATTTGATCCCTTCGTGCTTTCTCCGATCTGAATTATGCAGTTTAAAGGTATTTACTCTTGCTGGAATCATTGGAGTCTTCATTCTTCTTCCAGTCAATTGCACAGGGGATCAGCTACAGGATATAAATTTTGCAAATTTGACGAACAATTCTTTGGACATTTTTACCATCGCAAATGTAAATAATGGTTCCAAAAGGTGACTAATTTCTTTCTCTTTGTATATTACGAAGATTATGTAATGGCCTATGGTTGCCTTGTGCGATGTAAGTATCAGTTTTGCCTCTCCTCTTGACCCAAACAAAGCCTGAAATTATATTCCCTTTAAAATGTGTCTGTTGCAGGCTATGGATACACTTCTGTGCAGCATATGTCCTCACCATTTTTATCTGTTATCTTCTTTACCATGTAAGTCATATACCTTTACAGCAATACTAGGCGGGATGACCTAATCTCGAAAAGATTTTAATATATCTGTTACTTGTTAATCCAAGCTACTTGTACCGCAATTTCATTATCTTAAATTAGATAATTACTGAACTGTTTGATCTAAAAGTTTAAGTTGTTAAAGAGATAGTACATATATATTTCAACATGCCCCTCGAGTGCAGGTGGTTCATTTTTCATCAAAGATCTTACATGTACCCAATTTTTATAAATGAGCGGTAGCAAGATTTCAACTTAGGTCCGCTATTTGCACATGAGGGGGAATGTTGTAACACGATTAAATAAATAAGTTTGTCCCATCTCTAAAAACTTAAGCTTTTCGAGGAGGTGGTTCAACGAATAATAATGTTTTGATGGCTTTGATTTTCCAAACATATTATAGTGGCTTCTTTCTCTCATTTCTCTAGTTCTAATGCTTCCTATTCACGTACTGTACAAAATTATAAGATTATAAGACAGTATTTATTAAGGTTTATGAGAACAAGGAATATAACAGAAATAACTAACTTCGAATTGGTTCTAATAGTATTGATTGTCCAGGAATACAAGTACATATCTTCGAAAAGGATTGCTTATTTCGATTCGTCGAAACCTCAGCCACATCAATTTACTATTTTGGTCCACAGTATCCCTGTCTCTGCTGGCAGCAGTATTAGCAACATTGTTCAGAGCTTTTTCATGGAATACCATCCTTCTACATATTTATCACATCTGGTCGTTCATAAAGCATATAGATTTCACAATATCGCTGTAAGCTATTTCTCCTCTCTTTTAATTTCAACAACGATCATTATTGCTGTAATTGAGCAGTCCATTTTATTTTTTATTTTTTTATTTTTAGTCTTTCCTTCTTTTCCAGAAAATCTTTTGCATTTCGGGCAAAAGTCTTAACCGCCATTATTAAATATTTAAATCTCTATTTATCGAATATAGCCAGAATATGAATTTCAATCAAGTTTAATATATTTGTGCAATTAGTCCTTAGTTTCTGCTATTAAACTCCAAATGTTGAAGCAGGATTATCAACTTATTCAATGAAAAAATGAAAATGTGAAATTCGATTAACTTCAACTTAAATATTCCCTTAATTAATTATCTGGCAACTTAAATACTATGTTTTGCAAGATTGTTTCCCTCCGTCATTCAATATTTCTGTTCCTGCATTAATTACCAAATGCGCTTATATAAAAGGTGAGTAAAATGGCTTCCCCATTTACTAACAGAAACAATAGATCCAAAGTTTCAGGGTGGTGGATTTAGGGGTAAGTTTGATATTGTGAATCACTATAGAAAGAAGCCAAAACATTTATAGGGGAATGGAAAATTGGAGCTGACTGACATTCCCATAACAAGTTTACACGCTCAAAATTTTCTTTCTTTCAATTAGTGATGGTAATATATATATGGCTCTACTTGTTTCTTTTATGCATGCTTTCTTGTCAAATTATTTGCAACTTCGTCCAAATAGTAAATGCCTGATCACATACTTTTTGAGGCTTAAAACGAAGGAATTGTTTCTAAAAGAGAATATTCTTGACCGCAAAGTTACGTTGAAGCCAAAAGCTAATGTATAGATTCTTCTGCAGTTTAAAGTGTTATCTTCTTTATATGTTTTAATTGCTTTTTACTAGTGTAACAACTAAATTAACTTCTTATGAGCTGCCATTTGCTTTCTTTCAAAAAAAAAAAAAAAAGGAAATGCGAGTGGAAGTTCAAGCTGCTTTTGTCTCTTTCAAGTCTCGATATGGTGCTGCAATGGCCCTTCATCTGCAACAATCAGACAATCCCACAGAGTGGGTAACTGAGCAAGCACCAGAACCCCACGACGTCTACTGGCCTTTCTTCTCTTCGTCGTTCATGCTAAAGTGGATCTTGAATCTCGTTGGCATTGTTGCATTTGTTCTTCTTACAATTTTGTTCTTCATCCCCGTGTTGATTGTGCAAGGTCTAAATAACCTGTCTCAGTTAGAAGTCTTGTTTCCCTTCCTGACGAGCATCCTGAAAATGTAAGCAATTGTTGCTGAACATCTGTTAAAATAAAGTTGAACTCCTTTTTCCTCAGTGTATATGATAAGAGTTGACCATCAAAATGCACAGAAAATGCATTTTAATTTTCTAACATCTGCTTTTCATTTTTGCACCTTTATTGACTATTGTTGCATATTCTACTAAAACGATATACAATTTTCTTAACATCTACTTTTCAGTTACTGCACGAGCAATAAATGTATTGTTACTGCACAAGGAACAACAATTTTCTACTGAGATTCATTGGTCATTCTTGCAGAACTTTTGTCACTCAAGTTGTCACAGGATACCTTCCCAACCTGCTTCTTCAGTTGTTTCTGAAAATGACACCTCCTGTCATGAAGTTTTTATCTTCGATTCAAGGATTTATCTCTTACAGTGAGATCATGAGAAGTGCCTGTATGAAAGTTCTTGTGCTTATAGTATGGAACATCTTTTTTGCAAATGTTTTTTCCGGTTCAATTTTCTATCAATTATCATTCGTCCTTGAGCCCAAGAACTATCCAGCACGCCTTGCTGTTGCAGTTCCAGCTCAGGTGAGGTTATTGTTTCTCTCCCTTTTTTTTTTCCTTCCTGATTTTAACTGTATAGCTATATGAGATGAAGATGGTGAAATTTAAATTTGTCCTTCGGGAACTATCTTATGTAGATTAAAGTCATTGTAAATTCTTTCTGTAGCGAACTAAATAGCAGAGGGATGGTCAAACTAAGACTCGTAGTCAATATATTGAATTATTCTAATAAAGATAATAAATGCTGCAACGACAAACTAAGTGTTACTCGCAGTACATTGGAGTTGGGTCTTTGGCCACTCCATTGCATTCATTGTTACGTATAGTAGAAGATCCACACCAAATAGTTGCGTACTAGGATATAGTTGAAATTGATTTCACAGACTAAATCTCATCTGACTCTGTTTGTACAGTTTCCAAATAAATCCTAAATGTCCCAGCGCAGTTTGCACTAGAGAAGGACGTAACATATGGTATTTGTCTGATAATCACATCTCATATCATCATCATATACTTGGTTATTATTTCTGTGCAGGCATCTTTCTTCATTGCCTATGTTGTCACATCAGGATGGACGAGTACTTCATCAGAACTATTCCGCCTCATCCCACTTATTTGCAGCCTACTAAGAAAGCCCTGTTCTGAACCTACAAGTGACGAATTTGAAGCTCCAAGTTTTTCTTACCATTGGGACATTCCTAGGGTTCTGTTTTTCTGTCTGCTTGGAATAATATACTTCTTTCTTGCTCCTCTAATTTTGCCATTTTTATTGGTTTACTTCTGTCTTGGATATATCATCTACCGTAATCAGGTTAGTTAATTGCTTGTCTATTACACTTTTCATTTACTTTTATTTGTACAAATTAGCCTTTTATGATGCTGTCAAAGGATGTGAAATTGACGTTATCATAAAGTCATTGCTTGAGTTATCTGCTGGCAGTAGTTTATTTGAAGTATATGCCTCTTAGCTTGTTGGAAAGTGTCTAATTTCGTACTATTTTCCTGTCATCGTGATTTTTTTATTATGGTAATTCATAATGTAAAAGAATTCATAAGCATATCAAGATAGAAGAATTGTAGGGAGAAATTTCAACATCACTCAATAACCTGCATTATTTAAAACATTAGTCCTATTTATATTTAATATCCTAGTGAAAATGGAAAATTACCTAAATAAGAGAAATGGAAAATTACCTAACTTAACCTAGTAACTACTGAAATAAATAAATCAATCAAAATTCACTCAAATAAATCAAAGTGCAATCAATTTCCTAATTCCACTTCCTGAGATAAGTGTCCAAAGCAAGTCTTTGAATCATAATATATCACAATCTCCACCTTTTGCTCCTGGGCCTCTTTATCATCACCTTCTAATTGTCACATAGAGCGAATGAAGAGGTATTCCGAAAGAGGGCTTGCAGCACTACTCCTAGAATCCACTACTGGATTAGCTATGCGAGTATGGTGACAGCGATTAGTATAGAAAACCAAATGCCGCTATCTCACAGGTAGGCTAGCGTTATTGCATTAAATTGGAAGCAACCACTTGGCTACTAACCTACCTGTAAACATTAAGCGCTTTAGTGCACATAGGGTCATGCACGTCGATATGCCCTTGCAGCATCTCTCATAAGGGGAAAAAGTATAAAGATGACAAAGAAATGTGCAATACAAAAGGTCATTATATATGAAGTATAGAAAATCTAGCACTTGTAAATAAATTCTGAATTAGCAAATTAACTTCCTGTGACTACCTGAAATTTTTAGAAACACATTTTGGAGCTATATGACTATATCTTAATTTGTGATTTTCATATAGGACCTGCAATTACATTGTTTCTCATTCTGTCACTTTCANTCATGCACGTCGATATGCCCTTGCAGCATCTCTCATAAGGGGAAAAAGTATAAAGATGACAAAGAAATGTGCAATACAAAAGGTCATTATATATGAAGTATAGAAAATCTAGCACTTGTAAATAAATTCTGAATTAGCAAATTAACTTCCTGTGACTACCTGAAATTTTTAGAAACACATTTTGGAGCTATATGACTATATCTTAATTTGTGATTTTCATATAGGACCTGCAATTACATTGTTTCTCATTCTGTCACTTTCATGACAGATTGTCTAGTTTTAAAAATTGCTCAGATAAATGGAAAAGAAACCATCAATCAGCCCTGCGTTGGAAATAGTTGCTAATATAAGAATATTTTTTGCAGTTTATATATGTATATGCACCCAAGTACGAGACTGGTGGAAAGTACTGGCCTATTGTGCACAATTCAATAATCTTCTCCCTCGTACTGATGCATGCTATTGCTGTGGGAACTTTCACACTAAAAAAGCTTTCTCTAGCATCGAGCTTGATGTTTCCTCTTCCAGTTATGACGCTTCTCTTCAACGAATATTGCAGGAAGCGCTTTCTACCCATTTTTACTGCCTTCTCTGCTCAGGTATGTTACATTGCAGTCATATTGACGCATGAGCATATAATTTGACAACGAACAATTGAAGAATAAGAAAGAAAGGGGGTCAAAGAAGAGAAGAATTGAGGGCAAATAAAAATCGAGCTTTATTCATATATTCGGGTTAATGATTACATTGACTAAGCCCATCTATTTATAGAGCAAATAAACTAAAAAGAAGCTGAAAGGAAACAAACCCTAATGGTCGAAAACTTTTTCAAAATAAACACACTAATCTAATATAATCTTGAAATCAAACTCTATTTTAAAATCCTGATTATACTTTAACTCTATCTAGATCTCCATAATTTTTCCCCAACTGAGAGAACTCGACTCCAACGAGGTGAATTGGAACTTCATACTCCAAGGAGTTCGATCTTTTGTCTTGACCAAATGCCTGTATTGAACCTTGGACAACATCATCTGGTTGAACTCAATTTGGTATCAGATCAATTCATTTTCCTTTGACCTACACATTCTCAAATCCAAAATCAAAATCCCAAGCAACCTTTTCCATCCAATCTATATACACCACTACCCATCCAAGGCCTTAAACGGCGACTACATAATAGATGAATTAATTGCTACTTTTTTTCTTCTTTTTTTTTCAGATTATTATTATTATTATTATTTTTTGCTAACTAAGAACAAGGAATAGAGCCACTTGTCTGGGCTAAAAAACAGACACAATACAAAGAGACTGATTTGGCAATGCATGTGTGGATTTTTTTTTTTCAAACTGTTCAATTATGTATGGACACGTGTCCCTTCTATTTTTGAGTCTATCCTTGAGTCTGTTCATGTAGCATGACCCAAGAACAAATAACAAAAAAAATGCTAATGCAGGTGAGACAACTTTTTTTTTTTTTCTCTCTCTCTCTCTCTTCTTTTTTTTTGTGTGTGTGTTGTTCTAAGGTTTTTTTTCGTGTATAAAGGTGGTTATAGGGCTTGGATGAGTGGTGGAAGGCGGTGGTGTATATATTATGTGGATTGGATGAAAATGGTTGGTGGTTTTTTTAATTTAAGGTGTAGGTGTATATATATGGATTGGATGGAAACCGTTGGAGGAATTTTTAATTTAAGATGTAGGTTAAAGGAAAACGAATTGCTTTGAATCCTTTGATACCAAATTGACGCAGGAGTGTATAATTTGACAACGAACAATTGAAGATTAAGAAAGAAAGAAAGGGGGTCAAAAAAGAGAAGAATTGAGGGTAAAGAGAAATTAAGTTTTATTTATATATTCGGGTTAACGATTACATTGGCGAAGCCCCTCTATATATAGAGAAAAAAAAAGCTAAAAAGAAGCTAAAAGGAAACAAACTCTAGTCTAAAACTTTATCAAAATAAATAAACTAATCTAATATAATGTTGAAATCAAACACTATTTTTTAAGTTCTAATTATACTTTATGTCTATCTTTATTTATCTCTATGTGGATCTCCATCTTTTGATTCCAGTTTCAAAAAAATAAAAATCAGTTTCCCTTCGCTGCTGCATTGCTGTTCACAAAGTTATTTGCTGCTGTTTTTAAATAAAACCACATATTATCACCAATACAGCCATATGCGAATTGTTTTTAAATCCTAGTTATACTTTAAGCAAACCCATACTAATATAACATATAGCTAAACTTTTTCGAGTTGAGTTGTTAAGTTCCAAGCCATGGTCATAGGTCAACCACTAACTGTGAAATAAATTCTAGAGAGAAATTTTGGCTTAATTTGTTATTTTTTGTTGTCGAACCTTCAAGGCTATGGAGTATCTTATCAAGGGACACAAAATGTACATTTGTACTTTGAACCGTATGGAGTCTAGACGTGAAGATAGGAAATTGGATTGATGTTATTTAGCCAAGAAGGTATAACAGCAAAAATCTTCATGGAATGTCAGTGAAAATCAGTTATACTTACTTCAAACAATTTAAATTTGATTTTTTTTTTCTCTCTTTGGTTTGTCCCTTGACTTGTTGCTTTGATCAAGTGCAACAACAAAATGGAATGAAAGTACGATGTTTCCTCCAAACCAAGTGTCGAAGCTGACCACCTGATAGCAACATGATGTGCAGATCCTCTAAACCATCTATAATGACAACAAACTCAGCAAAAGTGTGATGACTGGATTCACTGGATTCTGAATTGTTATGTTGAAACAAATGAGGGCAATACTAGAAGCTCGAATGTGTCTCAGTGAGGAAATAGAATTAAGAGATAGAAAGAGAGAAGAATTTAGAGACAGGAATTGAAGGGAGAAACTTCATTACACGTATTATCAACCAATCAATTGTCTACACAATCGAAGATTTTAACTTAATAATTGCGAGAACAAATAAATTAAACATAATCAGATCAGTAAGATAAATCACACTTATTCAGTACCCTAAAATAAGTGTACA
Organism: Fraxinus nigra; assembly: GCA_903798295.1. NCBI lineage: Eukaryota > Viridiplantae > Streptophyta > Magnoliopsida > Lamiales > Oleaceae > Fraxinus > Fraxinus nigra. Next base: position 14,106 of record CAIGRH010283650.1, read on the forward strand.
CTTTTGCATGATTGTGCTGGCTGCCAGTCCCACCTAATGTTACACCGGAAAAGTGTGCCACAGTATTTCTCTATGATATGCCGAGTATATGCCGGTTATATTAATGGACGAGATTTTAACTTCATTTCTATCTTTAATATTATCCAGTAGTACCTAGATCACCTTGTGAACAATACATATTTACATTCAACTCTCTAACGTTACACCTATTGTATTCTTCAACTCATCAGAGGTTGATAGAGATGGACAGAGATGACAGCAGTAACCCGGGATTAATGACCGAGTTTTTCAGTAAATTGGTCACTGTGTATGAAGAACCTGCTTTGTCGACATTGGATCATTCTACCAACAGTGACAGTGAAACTTCTCCTCTTCTCTCTTCGAATCAATTATGAAGCTTATCAGGTATATAATGTGTGGTCGTGCATATCTTGTATAGATTCGTATATTTGGATGCAAACTCTGTAATGAAGTAAATTAATAACGGTTAGCCATTGGTCTCAATAGTAAGCATCGGCCACTGGATCAAATTCGGAAAACTATTGGCAGAATGTTTCCATTTCCTTGATTCTTCTGATCACTCGTTTAGGAATAATGAATTCACGGGGAAGGTCGGAGTATCACAGAAAAGACTAACGAATCTGGAGATTTGGAATTACGAAAGTGTAGGTGGGACATATAATCAGATGCGACCTGATCATTGATTCAGCCAAAATACAATGTTATCGAGTTGAGCTTGAACAGCCTTAATCAAGGAACGTGGTCCTTCTATGTTTTGGGGAAGTCGAGGTTTAAAACAACTGTAGGCGACTTTCAATGAACAAATGCAGAAAATCTTGAATGAGAATACAAAATTATTACAATCTTGAATGAATAGTCTCAATTCAAGGCAATGAATCTTAAAAACTTGCGTAGTAGAATTCACGCAAAATTTGCTATTTTTTGATCTATGACATACTTCGTATTAGTATAAACTGACAAATACCTCTCTTTTTTAGTTATATTCGGTGCGATTTGTTTAGCGCGAACACTCCTTGAACAGAGTGATTTTCTTAATTCCACGTCTGAACCTAGCAGACTGCCCAATTATTTATTTATACAAGTTTTTGAAGGATTTTTGGTATTTATATATTCTAATTATTCCATTAACTTCAAGGTGTATGATTATAAAGATGTCGTGTTCGGTAGAGATTAAAATTGAAAAATTAATCGTTATTATTAATTTTTATTACACGAGTGAGATCCAATAACGACTATATTTTCAATATAGGGGATCGTGACAACCATCCAGGGGATCATGACAACTTTATTTTGAGTGATAATTAGCTCAATAATTAAGTAAAATTAAGTAATTGACGCCGTCTAATTAGGAATTATGAGCTTTTTTAATAACATTTTTTTTCCCTCATTTGGCAGGCAAATGAAACCTCGAGGAGAAAGGTACGTAGATCAACCTAATAGCGACACATGTCTACTAAAGCTTAATCGTTGGTAATTTTTAGTACGTCGGCAAGGTGAAATCTACAATTTTAAAGCAAAAACTATAGTAATTATAATTATTTACTGTTAATCTTTGTCTACTACGATGTATTTAATATGTAATTATAGTTTGACTAATCTTGATATTTTGTAAAGGACAATATCTAAAAGATTTTCGCGAGGCCAAAATGGATATTATGTGGTCCAACTCAAATTTATAAGTTGAAAATTCGAGGCCTAGTAATCATAGTGTTTCATCACCAAATTCCAACCAAGTTTTTTAATCCTCAAAAATGAAAGTAGACCCCACCTACCTCCACCCCACACCACCCCCTTTTCCCAAGTGCGTGAATTGCTCCCTTCTAATCCCACCATCATTTAACATGTTGAGAAAAGTTGGGGCAAAAGGGTGGCATAAAGGAGGATTGGATTACATGGTTTGGCTACAAGGTAGGATAAAATAAGATATATATATATATATATATAGAAAAAAAAAATTATGTTCTTTATGATGAGATGTGAAGGGTATTTTTGAAAAGTCAAAAATTATTTTTAAGATTAAGAAGTTTTTAAATATGTTTGGATAATTTTTTTAAAATTGTTTTATTTGACTAAAGTTTAAAGACCTGAGCCTTGTGCTCAATCGTTACATCATACGTGATGTTCGTTTAAGAGGACATATGTCATCTTACTCCTAACGACTTTCTGTCATGTCATTTGAAATCAAACTTAAGATCTCTATCTTATGAGAGACTTAAAATTGAATTCTGATACTAATAGAACATCAAGTCTTGGACGATGCAACATAAAGTCGTAAGAAATAAGAGGACGGATGCCTCCCATAGCGGATATTACGTAGAATAAAACGACTTGTACACGAGGTCTAAATCATTAGAAAAAGAGGGTTTAGAAAAGATTGGTCTAAAATAACTTACTTAGAAAGCTCTTCTATAAAATAAAAATTAAAAAAATCCCGACAAACAGGCCTGAGAATTATTTTCAACTATAATACATCGCCTTTTCTTCAAGAGGAAATTACACCATATCCTGTTTTTAAAGATCACTATTCTAAAATCAGGAATGAGGTTTAATTATTCACAAATCATGTAATAATTTAATTATTTATATTAACAATAATATTATAAAATCTACCTACCCCTCTCCCACATTCACTATCCAAATCCTAAATTAATTATCATCTGTATCTTATCACCGGTGACTTCTTTTCCTCTCTACATCTTTTTTCTTCTTAACGGTACTCTGACAACGGTAGCTCTCTCCACCATTTTTCCTTCTTCACATTGCCCACATGTGTCTCAATGGTGTGAGCACCGCTTCTTCTCTGCTCACGATGCCGCACAGCGGGCAACGATATGGGAGTGGCATCACTTGAAGCCACTACAGCCTATGGTGAACACCACTTCTTAGATAACTCTGATGCTTCCATTCCCAATAGTTGCTTCTTCGATGCCTCCGCTCCAATGTGGTGGCACCCACTTCCAAGACCTCTAGTGTGTTCTTTGTTCTTTGTGGATTTGAGGTGGTAGCGGTGGTAGGTTTGGGGTTTTTTTGTTGGGTGGTGGTGTGGTGTGATGGATGAGGTTCTCTGTGATTGTTGTTGGTTGGTTTTGTGGTAGATTTTGAGGTAGTTGTAGCTACTCCGGTTGCAACGGTGCTCAGATTTGGTGGGTGAGGTATAGTCAGGTGATGGTGGCGGGATCTTGTTTGGATCTGATTTGTTGTTGGAAATGGTAGTTGTGGCGGCGGCGACGACGAAGACGATTGTGAGGTGATGGCGGTTTGTAGAGCGTTGGTTATTTTGGATCTGATTTGAGGTTGGCGGTGCGATGAGGTGGTGATGGTGGCGACGGTTGTGACAATGGAGACGACAGTGGTCGTGGGTGGCATCGTTTCCGGCGATGGTGGCGGTGGTGCGTTTCTGTGGCGACATTGGTGATGTTGTGTTGTTGGTAGGGGCGGTGGTGGGATAGCGTTTGTGATCAATTATATTGGTTAACTCGTGACCAAGTATTGGTGGTGGATTGAGATTAGGGACAGGTGTTTGGTGTATGTGACCAATTATTTGACTTATTGTGACTAACCATTTAACCGTTACCTTAAAATTCGATAATTTATGACTAAAAATAATTTGTGACCAACAAATTTGAAAATTCATGACTAATAGATAAATCGTGACTTATAAATTTTTTTGATCTGTGACCAATGAAATAAACTGTGACGTATAAATTTTGTAATTTGTGACCTTGAAATAATTTGTAATTTAATAATATGTGACCTATAATTATGTACATGTAACCATTAATTGTAAAATTGTGAATTTATTATATTTAAATAATAATTATTTTTAATTAATTAACTAAATACCCGAGTTCTACATTTTTTAAACTTAATACCTAATTTTTGCAATTGTGAAACTCAATCCACGATTTGTGTACTCTTTCTCTTTCATCAAATGTGAATCCTCTGACGGGCCACTTAGGACCAATTTTTTTTTTTTTTTTTAAAGAAATACATAATTGAAGATTCCATGCATATCTTTTTTATTTATTATCTCTACTATCTTAAAAAAGGCAACACACTATTTACTGTTCATTTGTGAAACTTTTTTTTAATCCCATTTTATCCATATCAATTCTCCACTATTCATCCAAGTTTCGAAGGTAATATGGACTTCATTCTACCCATACCCACAATTGTTGACTTTGAATCTCTTCTTCCTTCTTATCCAATCCATTGATTACTGTTCATTTGTGAGTCATTTTTTTCAGAGGCAATTCACTGTTTAGTGTTAAAAATAAGTGTGTGTAAATTTGGTTAATGTTAT
>CAIGRH010283703.1:0-12991 GCA_903798295.1 Fraxinus nigra
TTAGTGGATCACTCTAATGACTAATATATTTTAAATAATAGCACCACACATTTTAATATGTTACGCGTTGCCCCAAATATGTTAGAATTTTCCAACACTTAATTCTTTCTCAAATACTCTCTTAGTAATTTCTTCTCTTTTTTACATAGTGCATTTTGATTTGAGCTTATGATATTGCCAATCTTTAAATTTATTGTAAAGGAGGGCATATCAAGAAGTAAGAAACATCATATGTTACTGCCAAATTTGATATAGAAGAAGGGCATTTTATGTTAATGTCAACTACAATTCTTTCAATCTTAAAATCGATGTACATGACGGAATTTTTATTTAGTTAGTTTGGTTGATCTGTCTTCATTGAGTGTTTTCGTCTTCTAGTCGTGTGTATATTATATTACATGGGAATCGTAGTCGTATCTTTTTTCAAGTTTGAGTGGAATTACATTTTGTGGTTTGGTATAATTCTGCAAAAAGACATGATTACTCCTACAAATCGTTTGTCGAAAACCCTTAAGCATCTCAATCAATTCGGAGCGGGAACAATTTTAGTTTGAGGACAACGATTACGCTTTTGGGCTTTCGGTGTTCATTTTATCAAGTTTGATCCTGGTTTTGTTCGTGTTTGTTGATCTCGTTGCTCCAATAATTTGGTGTGTTTCATCTCCAACTCCGGTGCTTCTCCAACAATCTCTACTCGTCAATTTCAGTTTTATCCCAAATGAAAACCTGGTAGGAAAAACAATTATGGATTTACAAAATACACTGTTAATTTATTTTTTCTAATTTTAAGTCATTGATTAAATGGAAATTGTAACCTTAATTTCATTTTGGTGTAATTGTTTATTTTTAACTATCGGATATATATGATGACTTTGAGGAAATTTGCCCTTTACCGTTTACATTATTTCTTTTGTTGATTAACTTTATGCAAGCTGAATATATCCAATGTCCAAACCGATTAAACAAGCCCAAACTGATTTGGTTTGATTTGATTCAGTTCAATTTCAATAGTTGAATTTAGTCAATTTCGATTTTGGGTTGGACTCAAAATTAAACCAATCCGAAGGTTACTTGACACACTAATAATTCCAAATTTCCACTTAATTAAGGTTGGACTTGGAGTTGTTTTGCATAACGTGTACATCTCTACCCACACTTATATTTAGTAATAATGTATTTTGTGAAAATATTAAAGCAGCCCTTTGTTTGTTAGTGAACTATCAAATATCAATTATGCACAAATAATTATGTATTGACTAAGTAACTTACGAGAGTATTTGAACCCCATTTTTTTTTATCTCCGAAATGCATTGTAGAATAATATTTTCACGAAGAATGTATGGTTAAAAAATAAGGAAAATTTTTGGGGTTGTGTGTAATATTATTTTATCGAACAATGTGTGGTTGAAAATAAAAGAGAGAAAAATGTATTTTGAAAATAACAGAGAACAAAAAGGATTATAATATAATTTAAATGTTTTTGGTGGTGATTGATGAATAATAGAGGACACTTTGTTCAATAAAATTATTATTTTATTTATTTTACAGGTGGATAAGTAAGTAGGCTTAACTTCGAAAGCATACACATCTAAGTAGAAATTATAATATGATCAATAAATTAATGGCTTAGGGATACATGTTTTTCCAATATTGGTAACGTGTATTTCCAAGAATTGCAATATCGAAAGCTTATTATGAATCAAAAGCAACTAAAACTTCTCGTGTTAGCCCTTTTGATCTGTTATTGAGTGAAACTTAGTGCGCCATCTTGACTCTCTTCCAGCCGCGTTCTTTCTCCATGCCCATGGACTTAACCAGCACAGCACCCAAAGTTTCCTCATGCTTCTCCAGAAAATCTAACACAAATTCGAACTTTCCTAATTAATAAAGCCAAAAAAATACAATATATTTTGTCTACAATCTCCCATTTTTGGCTTTTGCAGAGAAAGTAGAATGGGCACAAAATTTAAGCCACACATTTAGCCCCTAACTGGGAGCCATTTTTGTGAATTTTAAGCAAAAAATTGAACGTTATAAAGTACACACGATTCCATACAGTCGCAATAATTGTCTGCCTTAAAAATTTCCAGAAATGTCCTTTGTACTATACTGTATGTGAGGTTTTTACGGAAGGTTATTGAAGTAATATGATGTAAATGAATCAGAGAAAGACAATCAATTATTGCTCCTGTATGAGATATGTCTATGGTACGATCAATTTTTTTTGCTTAAAATTCCATGAAAAACGCTCCCAGACTTTTAGTATAACATTCATTTGATCAGAGTAACACGATTGCAAGTCAACAACTCTAGTATTCAGTCCAATGCTACTCTTGTCGACAAATCTATCACAAGCATGATATCACAAAAAAACTCTCTCTCTCTCCCCCCGTTTTTAAAAGAGAGAGAAGCCAAAATACGAGTGTCAATCACCAACCACAACGAAAAAGAATAGAAGTCAGCAGCCACCAAAAAAAAAACCCAGAAAAATAACAACCGAGTTTACCAACAAAAAGAGGAGTGATCACAACTCAGCAGGCCTCCTGGATTTCCGAGAGCATGAGTCATAGAGGAAACATAGTGCTTGCAAAGAGCACGAGTACGGGGGATGCTTCCATTGAACCTCTAGACAGACTACCGGACTAATCACCATACTCTCCTCACTGTGATCACTTCCAACCAACATCACCAGGCTGCTCCCCCCCTAAGAATATGGTCTATTTCAACAAATATGTTTAAAGATTTTTGACTCGTCTTGGTATATACTTCTAGTTCACGTGTATATCGAGTACACATCTCCCCCTCAACGTTAGAATCTTGGTTTTTTCGTGTAGACCTAAAATTAAACCACAAACGATTTCCAATTTCCCCATTCTCCTGTCCACAATTGCTTAAGAAATTGGATGCATCCCGTTCTTTCCATCAACACCAACTGCACTTAATAGTTCACCATCGATTTGTCTTCCAAAAACAACCATCAAGGCATATAAACCTTCTACACTGATTTATGAAACGTTCCTCCAAACCTCCTAAACAAATGTACAGCTTATAGAAGTCAGGCACTTGTCTTCTAAGCGCACTGTACTCCCTATATTACTAGCCTTCAAAGCCTCACAGTAATCCCACAACACATTGTGCTGATGTTTCAGAGTACCTCTTATCTTCTCAAAGAATGCTTTAAAATTTCCAAATAGAAACATTTCCCAAACAATATTGCTTCACCCTATCCCTAAATCCACCCAAAGACCTATTTGGTTCAGACTTGAACGCCATTGAATATCTGTTGGACAAGTAGATTACAGTCATCTTTCTACTAATGAAAATCATACTAAAATCCAAAGGCATAGCTTCTTGATCTTGATATCTCTATAACCCTGTTAATTTTTTTAATGTAACGTCAAGCGTATCATAGTTAATTCACTTTTTGGATTTTACTCTCAATGTCTATTTTACCCTTTTATATTAAAGGTAACAATTGACTCTTAACTACTTTTTTTGACTGATTCAAATGGTAGTAATGACAATTTAAATGAATTTAACGAATTCAGCCACCTTATTTATTGTGCTTTCTACGAACCGCACCGAAATAATGGAATAAAAAATTTAACACGCACGGTGGCTTATATCAAAATCTAATAAAATCTAAAGATAAAATCGATACCAGACAAGGGATATATGTTTTCACATCATGTTCATTAATTCTAATTTCGAAACATTTTTTGATTCAAACTTTTCTCTTGCCAAACAATACAAAAGCATTACACAATGTTAACCTAGATTACTATTAAAAAAATGCAAAAAACGCCTAAAAGCATTACCAACACCAAAACGAGGATTCTCCATATGAATTAATTTAGATATACATTCCTAGATGATATTGTTGTTGACACTGTGTGAATTGTTAAAATCTGTGCCTTTGATTGTTTAAAGTATTGTTAAAATCAATGTATAAAAAATTATCGAATGTCATCCATAATGTCAAAGTTAATGTACTTGTAGCAAGATTGTCACCATATGAGTCTAGTTTCTATTCCTGGTAGCAACTTGGTCTTTTTATTCACTATGCACTCCCTCTAACTTGCTGCTCATCTAGCTCACCAGTTCCAAGATCCACATTTTCACTTGTTGGCTCAGCTTGTTCTGTTGGTATTAACTCTTCTTGAATTTTATAGTCAGGATCCACAGTGCCTTCTTCAGTAGGGGCTAAATGTTTCCTATTGATCCTCATAACTTGATGCATCAAATCCAAGAACATAGCAATCTTCACTACTGTATCTGCTGCTTCGATAACTCCCTCGATCTGTGTTTCTAACTTGGTAGGGGCTTCATCGTTTGACTCTTAGATTTGTTCATTTCCAAGGCCTTCTTCAAAGGGCATAGATTTCTACATTTTCTACCAATTTTACACTGCTTTTTTTTTTTTTTTGGTATTACATCCTCTTGTTTCTTCTTCTGCTGCTGCTATATCTTCCCATTTGAAGATTTGGTATACAACTGGGAAGGATCAATCCTAGATAATTCTTCTCTAGTATCAGGACTGTAATTACTACTCCTCATGAACTGAGATTTTGATGGATTAAATTTTATTTAATTTTAATGAAATTTTAAAATTTAAGTGTTTCTAATTGAGATTTTACTGAATTTTAATGAAATCCTTTAAAATTTAGATATTATAAAAAACTCATGAATTTATAAGGATTTCTCAAACTTAAAATTTCACATTTTAATGAGATTCTTACGAATTTTGTGGAAATCTATTCGAATTCAGAAAATCCATTAAAATTTGTAATCTTTCAAAATTAATCAATATCTCATTTTAGGATACCCCTCATACAGGAATTCAAACTATTGGTCTGGAATTCATAGAGATTGGAATACAATAGAGACCAAAAGTACAAAAAAGCCTCCAAACATTAAGATCAACCTACTCCTCCAAAAGGTTCAGGACTAAGTTTGTTGCAATTTCTGAAGGTTGAGGACCAGTTCTGCAATTTTTAAAATATTTTCCAAATCAAAATAAAATAATAAGAAGAAGAAAGAAAATCAGAGGGAGAGGCCTGAAACAGAGATAAAAAGATTAGACACAGATAAAATATAAAAAACACGCCGCCTTCGCCCAAACCTTCAACTCCAACCCCCAAATTCGCCTTCAGCTCACATCTCAAGAGCAGTAAAGAAAAAAAATCATCCCTTTTTATATTCTCAAATACCTACATATTCTCTATCTGTATATATAACTTTATTATTTTTTTCTCTTTCAGCTTTGAATCTAAAAGAATTACCATCTTTTATCGTTATGAATCCGTTTGATATGGTTTGTTTCATCGCAGAGCTCCGTAAAGGTATATAAGCCCAGATCTTATAATATTACATCTTTTTCACTTTTTAAGTTCATATTTTTTTGTTTTTATTTTTGGGTCAAAGTTTCAGAGATCTGTTTTGATGTGTTATTTGAATAATTGCAGTATGTGGCTTTTGTTGCTTCTTAGTTTTTACTTGATTTTTAATTTGTTTTTGAGGCGCTAAATTTGACCGAGACAATTCTGGGGTTTTTTGTTTTTTATTATTTCTTTTGTGGAGGGATTGAAGACGTGCAGTATAATTAGTTAACGATTTAGCCGTTTAGAATCTTGTTGTTGAAGATGGTGAAATTGTTTTTTTTTAATGATTTTTCAGTGTGAAGATTGTGGGGTTTTGATGGATATTAATTCAAGCTATGATAGTGGATGATGTTTCAAGTAACTCATTTTTACCCTCTCAAATAAACAAAAAACAAATTTATCTGTTATTTTCTTGCTTAACTTATAATGTCATGTTACATTATGTTGTCTGTTGCAAAAATTTTGATCTCGTGGATAGTAAATTGTATCTATTGTAATGGAGAGGATGTGCCTTTGATCTACAGTTTTCAGTTATTATCTCAACTCATACATCACGTTTCATGTCATTATACATCAATTACTTTATGATCATTAAGATTCGTAAAGCGGCAAGATTTTTTGTAACCTCTTTAACTGGACCAGTTCTTGTTTTTTTTGGTGTCAACGAAGTTGAAAAGCTCAATTTGTACGATTAGGCATCTTGAAATGATTATAATTTCTCACTTTGGAAGGTTTCATTTGTTTGCAGGGCTCGGCTGATACATTGTCAATATTGAGACTCATTTGTTCAAGTGAAATTTTTTTCTTCTGCATGTAGAGACTCCTTTTTGTTTACCTGCTTAAAAACCAAAATAGTAAAAAAGAAAAGACTAGAATGAGCTTCTCAGGAAAAGGGGCTTCTACAAGTGACAAAAAGCTAACTGCTGCAAAAGCAACATCTTTGAATCCAAATGCTGCAGAATTTATTCCTTTCTCTCTCAGATCACCTGCTGGAGGCACAAGTAGTGTTGATGAAGTGTCTAAATTTGCTACACCATCTGCTTCAACACCAGGAAAAGCTGTACTTGATCGATCAAAGTCATCTGTTCCAAATGATTCAGATGAAGAGGCCCACCAATACTGGGACCACCAGCTCCCTGACGACATTACTCCCGACTTTAAGGTTATGGATGGAGATGATACTCAAGGGATCAATGGCTTATCCTTTTCAAGCTTATCCTTGCACGATATCAGTGAAAGCTCAAGATTCTCTGCTTCCACTGGCAGTGGCTTCATTTTGAAGGACACTCAAGAATTATCTCCTCATCCTGGAAATGATAACAACTATGCTGAAAAGCTGAGATTTCCCGTCTCCTATGCAGAGTATCCATCTCCTACAGGGTTTCAGCATTCACTTCCTAAACCTTGGGATAAGCAAATTGTCAATGATGATCAGCTTCTTGGCAATGTTCATGAAGGGCCTCTATATAATGGAAATTCAATACATGGTTTCCTATCTGACATGTCAAATGAGCAGACATTACTGGACAATACAGATATGAACCCTATAGATTTTTTGGCTTCACAATTCCCTGGTTTTGCGGCAGAAAGCCTTGCAGAGGTGTATTTTGCTAATGGAGGTGAATTGAACCTGACAATTGAGATGCTTACTCAGCTTGAGGTAGGCTCTATTTCTTAAGCTTTGAAATAATTCAGCAGCTTTCGCTTTGTTGTGGATATTTTTTCTGGTAATCACCCTCCATAGATTTAATTTGAATTTTCATCAACTTATTATCTGATTTTCCCCCTGTAGTTTTTCTTCTTCTCTATGCTGGATCTAAGTTCCAACTCCTGTAGTTTGTTGTAGGGACAAAAGCTTCTTCCTCTTAACACAATTAATCTAAAATGCAGAAAATCTATTAAGACTCCCAACTTCTTACTGGTTGCACTAGCTGTTAGTTATAATGAAGTCTAAATGTAATAGAATTCTGGAACCAAGGAAAAGAGAAATGTCATCTCTATACAAGTTGGCGGATGTCTTGGACAGAGTTATTTTATTTCATGAAAGCATGCAATGGAGGGAAAATTGTGTTAAGAGCTAATGTCCATTGCATACGATTGCTTTTTTTTTTGGTGTATTATAACTTTGAGAGTTAACGTGTAATCCCTGAAGATTAATGTGTGGATCATTGTGCCATCCATTCTTAGAATAGCCACATCCTTGGATAAATTGTTGGCGTCATCTTTGTTTCATGATTTCAAGTTGTCTTTGGACTTCTGTGTTCAACCTTTCGGGAATCTTGACATGTAATTTGGCAACTTTGTTGCCCATGATATTGAACTGGCTCTATTTGTTTCAATTCTATATCTTTTGCTTCCTATTATCTGATCTTAATTTCCTGTGTCGTTCAATTTTTATGTATCTTTTCAATCTTTATTGCCCCCTAATTGCCTCACTTCCTATTTGGGTAGTTTCTACCAAAGAATCTGTATCTTTCCTTTTATGGAGATAATGTTGTTTGTTTGGTGTTGGCGCTAATTTATCAGAATTGGCAACCATTCATTCCTTGGACCACGGAACAGTCGAGGACTATATATTTCTTTGTGCTTATGCAAATATGTGATTAGTGTTAAACTTCATATTTCTCATTGGAGTTCCTACTAACTTGTGTATCATAGTAGTGTAAAAAATATAGGCAATGAACCTAGGAAGCATCGAGCCGTACATGGACACGCAAGACACGGGCATGGACACTACACTATTCAGGATGGCTGACACTTGATTTTTTAGAAAGTAGGACACGACATGTTGGGGACACGTGTAATGTTAATTTTTTTTTAGTGTAGAACCATTTTTGAAATTTTTCTAGTCTTCCTAATTGCGCAGCTCTGTCTTCAATTTGAGTTGAGTCACATGGGTCTTTTTGCTATTAGAGTTAAAATCACATGGGTCTTTTGCAATTGGAGATTAAGTTGTGCCTTCCAATAATGTATGTCTCATTTTCTCAATTATTAAAAATGCATTGTGAAATGGGAAAACCATATTTTAGGGCTGAAATTCCTTTAGTTCAAGGCATACCATTAGTTTTTAGGGTTTATAAATACAAGTTTTGTCTCCCTTCTCTCTTCCAATGACTTTCCATGTTAGTTTCTATTTTTTTCTTTCGAATTATTTACTGTACAAGATTTTGTCGGTGTCTCCGCAGTGCTTATGCTGTGTTGAATATGTGTCCGATATAAAAAGCTAAAAAGTGGACCTGGTACTTGGCGAGTCCGATACGTGCCCAGTGTGACGGTGAGTGTTGGTATCCGATATGTGTTGTTACGTGTTCCTATAACTTATAAGATGAAAAGGAGTTATTTATTTTTAGAAGAGATGGGGAATGGGAATGAGTTCTTCCGATGCCCTCCACAGGGAATGCATTTCTTCCCATTAGATTTTTGAGATTCCATAATGCATTTTGTAACTCTTATGCTAGTTTTGAGTTTCTGAGGGAGGTGATGGACGAGGAGGTAAATGCGATAGTGTCAAAAATTAAGTGATTTACTGATAATACATGATGGAACGCCAAGCATTCTATGCTTTACTTGATAATTTTGTTTATTTAATCAGGATTGCAACAGTTATTGTCCGTTTCTTTATTTTGTATAATAAACAGAATTTGAGAGTAACTCCTTCCCTATTATTGTACAAGATGTGCGTGATTTCTAAGTGATATGTGGATATATTGGCAATTTTGACACAATATCCTATTTAGCTCTCACAGTACAAGTTGTGATTGCAACTTCAGGTTGATGGAGGTTTCAATCAGAATCTAAATTCAAAGGCCTTGTCGACTCCAAATCTTAGCGCATTGGATTTTCCTGCACTTTCAGGAACAGAAGGTCAAAATGGCTTGCCAAAGTTTACTAATGATGATATCCAGCAAAACAGTAGTTCTTATCAGTCTTTAGAAAAAGAAAGTACACTCTTACTCAGATCTAGTTCTTCCAGAGGCGCTATAGATTTTGCTTCTGCCGTCAGGAAAATGGCACCTCAAGATTCTAGCATTTGGAAATATGGTACAAATGGTTCTCCAGGCACCAGCATAGGATCAAGTAGAAGTTCACAAGTGCCCATGAGCTCTTACAACAGTGGCCAGGGGAGAAGTATTTATGTCGATAGGTTGCAAAATAGGGGATCAGCTCGTCCGGCTCCTGCCTGGCTTGAAACTGGAGAAGCAGTTGGTAATATTTTTGAGGCAATAAATTTCACTTGTTCTGCAGAACTTTAATTGCAGAACAAATGCTTTTTGTATGTATATATGCTTTAACATTGTTGAGATGGCAGCAAATATGTATTCTGAAATGCGGGAGGAAGCTCGTGATCATGCACGCCTACGTAATGCATACTTTGAACAGGTATGCCATTTGATAGACAAAAAATTGGGAAAATGAAAAGAATGAGAAATGAAGAATGATATCTTCCTTAATTTGCATTCTCTATTACTTTTATTAAGGTGTTTGACTTGATTTTCTTTTACTTTTCTGCGTGGTGGGGACCACAATGTACAATGTGCCACTTTGATAATATGTCATTCTACTTTGAGGGTAATGCACTTCTATGGAACATTGTGTCTGATTACGAGCGTTTTTGTCTACCCTTAAAACAGTTCACTCAATAAGTAAATGAGTGCAGTGCTAAGTAAAAAAATTATTTATTGGTCAAATTTGGAAATAAGTAAGTTGCTTAAGTAGTTGACATTAAGGAAAGAGTTACTTCTAAAATAAATAGCTTTTTTTTACTTAAATGTACAATAAAGTGCATATAAAAAATATTTAGAAACCAAAAGTAACTCTCACTTCATTTATTTAAAAGTAACTTCTACTTTTCATGTAAGGTTAGTGAAACATGCATATGTATTGTGGAAAGAAGTTGCAATGTTGTACACTTCTCTAGACACTGTTTCCACTTCCTTGCTGTGAATACTAGTGAAATGTTCGTCGGTCTTGAACAACATTTCATCTGAGTGCTGCATCTTCTAATTCTACTCTGCAAGATAAATTTTATGTGGAGAGAGTATGAAATTTGACCAAGCTCTCTCTCTCTCTTGGTGTGCATGTGTTGGTGTGTTTGAGCACCACGTGCTCACTTTTAAGTGTATAAGCAATTGTCCATTTGTGTGTGGGCACCCCATAAGTCGCATCTCCTTACACTCGTCCTTTAAACTTGTTATATATGGATTGAAGAGTCATAATTTGTTTCGTTATGGATTTGGTAGATTGGCCTTTGGCTTAAAACATGCTGCCTGCACGTGTTAATGGACTTGTCGATACTTATCTTCCCCCCACCCCGCCTCATCCCTATTAAGACTGAAGATCTATTGTAGAAAAGGAAAATAATGAAACCTACACGACTTTGGTGATTGGCAACCCTCATGCCATGGATCATATATTTTATTGAACTCTGCTTGGCAGAACTGCCATGTGAAGTTTACTTTGAATGTATGTAAGCCTTCGTGAATTGCCACGTCTTTCCTTGTGTTTGATCTATGTCCACTGAAATTTTTGTGTAAGATTAGGCACGACAGGCATACCTCATTGGTAATAAGGCTTTAGCCAAGGAGTTGAGCATTAAAGGGCAGTTGCACAACATGCAAATGAAGGCAGCTCACGGGAAAGCTCAGGAATCTATTTATCGTCAAAGGTTTGATTTTGTGGACCCATACCTGCACTTAAACTGCTATTTATGTCAAAAGTAATTAAAGAGAGCCAGAAGATATACTAGCAGAAGACCATAAAGAAAATATTCCACGTCCTAGAGATATAATCCTCCTATATTTTTACTATTAATTCTTGTATTATTTGGTGGACGCATCTTCTGCCTGTAGCAAATGTTTTTTCTTTTTTTTCTGGCATTGTGGGGGTGGGGGGACTTCTTGGAATTGTTGGGCAGCCTTGTGGACTTTGATGTCATTCTTGTGGACTTTGATGTCATTGTGGGTGTTCAATTATTTTGCAGGAATTCGGATATGCAGGGAAACGGGAGAGAGAAAATGATTGATCTGCATGGTTTACATGTGAGTGAAGCTATTCATGTCCTAAAGCGCGAGTTGTCTGTAATAAGGAATGCAGCAAGGTTGGCAAACCAGCGCCTGCTGGTTTACATATGTGTTGGGACTGGCCACCACACTAGGGGTTCCCGTACTCCTGCTCGACTTCCTACTGCTGTTCAGCGCTACCTGCTTGAGGAGGAGGGCCTCGACTTCTCTGAACCACAGCCGGGGCTCCTTCGAGTTGTTATAAACTGAGTCAAGATGGTATAGGAGTTTTTGACAGGCATCACAACCCAGGAAATCAATCAATCACAAAAAAAAAAAAAAGAAAAAAAAAGGAAAATAAAAAAAGGAAATGGAAAATTTGTTGTATCTGTAAATGGGAAAATCTGGAGTTAGGTCTACTCAGGACAAGAAAAAAGGTAGAACAAAAATGAAGGATGTTAAAAGGAGAGGGGGAGTTAGAAATCTGTGTTGTTAATGTTTAGTTGGTCGACTTCGAATATACACCTTTTTATGCTGCATCGGCCTCGTTTTTGTAATTTTGTAACTTCATTTTTTTGCCTTCTGGTTTCATTTTTTTAATTTGCAGATGTAAAACTGATAGAATTCGTTTACATATGATGGCTCAAATTTCATCCAGCCTATTGGAATTTTCATACGGCTAGATGTTTCTAGTTTTAGGTTTTCATTTCAGGTTGCAGCTTTACTAATAATCCGAACTGATTGTAGAGAGTCTGGAATGATATGCTTAAGGCCTTGGTCGGTCCAGGGTTTGTGGCGGCTGGCGGGTCGGACTTGACCTGAACTGTTGAATTTCTCAATGACTTTATGAGCGTTGCAAAGTTGATCGCTCTGCGTTGCGTCCTCCTAACTAGATGGCCATCTACTTCCACAGGGCAGACTGCGCTGGGGTTCTGGGCCGGTCAGCCTACTGGTTGGCTTATCGCACATTTCATTCCTAACCTTCAAAAATTTTATTGACACCATCCATTCTCGATCTTTCGAAAAATGAGTAGAAAAAATCCCTTTCCACGGTTTCCATATGATGTGGTCATTATTATGGCACCTTGAGCACGAGGTCTTCCAGAAGTCCCCTCTTTCAATTATGGGACCCAAGTCCTCGATCTTGTATAGTCCTCGAGATACCTTGAGGATGGACCCTTCAAAATGCCTCGAAAATCACATCTGTAATCATTGGAATATGTGCTTGGGATTTTACCTTAACCAAATTTTTAAAGTGCTTCGCGATTGAGCGTTACTAGTCCTCATCCCGAAAGAACCTTAATTCTATCTAATTACCAATATTCAAGAAATTATAGGACTGTAAGGAGTCTATCTTGAAATATAGTGTAGGTAAAGCAAGGTAAGATTTATGTTTTAATCCAATACTAACTCCTACCATAAGTCATTCCTAAAAATAAGGATGACGAGTCATATTAGGAGTGAACTACTGCCTAGCTTTATAAATATGGGGCCTTTGATCATTATTCACGTACGTTTTCACATATATTTTTCAACATATATATTTTTTCTCTAATCTCTCTAACTTAAGCATCGGAGGGGCGACGATGCCAAACCTCGACGCCTTTGTTT
>CAIGRH010283739.1:0-13560 GCA_903798295.1 Fraxinus nigra
AAAATTTCTATTCCTCCCAAAATGAGTTTCAACAGGGGCTAAAATATATAATGCAAGTGCAATCATTGGCAAAACTTTTAATTTAATTTATGGGTTGATAAAAAATTAGTGTTGCCGGTTGTTTGTGTGGCACGGCAAAGAGAATCTAAATTTCCTTCCTTGAATAAGACATTGTTTGATTGTCACATTTTCTATAGAAAATGTTACATTCGAGGAAAACAAATTCCATTTTAACTGTTTGATTGTAACGTGGAAATGAAAACTGAATTTCAAGGTACAACAATTTTAAGCGGCATTTTCTTTGTTTTTATGGAAAACGAATTCTTGTGGGTTTTGTGTGTTTTTTATTTTCCAACTAACAAGAAATTGAAATTCCTTTTCACATTTGCCAATCGAACGGACCCTACACCAAATACACGAACTTTCACCCAAACGCATGCAGTTGATTCAACAGGTATCGCGACCCTAAGTGTCAAAATTGTAGCTTTGCAAACTTTAAGGCTTGATTTTAGGTACAAGAAAAATAAAGGCATCGTTCAATTATGCCAAACTAAGAAGAATAACGTAACATATGAGTAGTCTAATTGACCGTGGATAATCAATATTATTGATTCACTATATAAAATTGTTTAAAAATCATGTGAATAGTTCGGAATTGTATGAGGTAGTCAAAAACTTGGTATGTTTCACTTACAATCAGTTTGATGCAAATTTATAAACGATATATAAATTCATTCAAAAATCAAACATTAACTTTAATCAACATTCATAATTCGTGACTCTGTGACGTTTTTATTATATAAACTATTTATAAATTTGTCAAATCGAAAAATATTTAATTTGTGTCTACACACTTTGTGTCAAGGCCTTGGACGGTCAATCGGCACAGGTGGGGTTCGCCTTCTGGACTTCCCTTTACCAAAAGATAAGGAAAGACAAAAAGGAAGAGTCTAGAAGGCAAGAAAAAGCAAGGCAAGTCACAAGAAATAGGCTGTATTGACCGTTTACTTAGCTGGAACCAATTGGGAGCCACATAGTTTCAGCGAGTTTAGTGATCGGTCGGTTCGAATCTAGAAAAGAAAAAAAAAATCCACCGTCTTGTGTATCCCATCATCTCGTGAGACGTCCCATCCAACGATTACATAATTAAAATTGAAATTTTTTCTATTTAAAACCTATCTAAGAGCCCGTTGATTAAAATCAAATTAAAATTGAAAAATTAGTCGTTATTATTAATTTTTATTAGATGAGTGAGACCCAATAACGATCATATTTTCAATTTTAATTAAATTTTAATCTCTACCAAACAAGGCCTAAATAAAATACATGAAAGATATTGAACATGCTTTAAACTCAACGATGAAAATTATACATAAGAGTTGGACTCGTCGTTCGACTTAACCAAATATTTTATTGTACGAGCTGATGATAATCATACATTATATGTGCACGTAGAGCCTTCGTAGCACCCAAGAATTCATGACATGATAAGTCATTATAATTGATGAAATTCTTTACTTCTTATCGAATTAAATCATACACTTCAACAATAGAAAAAAATGCGTGGTCTTCGTAGGTTAAAGAGGTTAGTTCATCGAGCTATTAAGTTATTAAGCCCCTATTTGATTTGAATTAAAATCAAATTTAAATTTCAAGTTAAATTCAATAATTAATTTTAGAAAAATGCTCTGTGTACATGAGAATTGTACGGATTACAGTACAATTATTCACATGACACTTTCTCATTGAGTGTTGGACAAAAAATAAATAAATTCAATCATACAATTGTTGCTCCACTACACCTATAACAAACAACTTATTCCTTAATTTTAACCATACCTTGAAGAGATTCACAACTTACGCATTTCTTAAATTTATTAAAAATTTAATTTTAATTTACATCGAAAGTGGACTAATGCGACAAAACAAATAGGCGTAAGTGTGATTTGACTAGGTGTCCATGAACATTAGAAGAAGCTAACCCTTTGCGTATGATGAGAAGCCTACTTTGACGCGGCAACAAATTCTTTACATTTTCCTCACTATTTCCCCTCTCTCTCCTTTCACGCGTCCCTCTGGTGTTTGCTATAAATAAATATGCCCGCATCTCATCTTCTCTGCAAATCATATTCAATACCGAGTCACAGCATTTCACTGCTGAAGAAGAATTACTCTCTGCAGCAGATTTCAATTCTCTCACTTTATTAACCCAAAATGGCTTCCCGTTTCTCTAATGCCAAGATCGTAACTTCTTTCATCGCCAACACAGTCTGCCCTGTTGTCACCAGGTATTTGATTGTTCTATACTAATACAGTTCCGTTTTGTGTGTTCTAATAGATTTCCGGGTATTAGTTTAAAATTTTAAAAGAGAAAATTAACATTTGTGGAATCATTAATTTATATGGATATTTGTACAGGAGAGGATATGCAGCGGCTTCACAGAGTGCTGCGGCCAGCAGTGTGAGGGGAGGAGCGGTGGCTCCTAATATGATGTTAAAGAAGGGAAATGATGAATCAAAAAAGACCTCATGGGTACCCGACCCAGTGACCGGATATTACCGGCCGGAGAATGAAGCCAAGGAGATTGACGCTGCTGAGTTGCGGGCGCAGCTCTTGAAGAACACAACCAGTAGCCACTAAATCGAAGAATTATTACAATCTGATCTTGGCTCCATTTTTTCTAACAATTAAATGGAATCCATTGTTTTTTTCAGAAATTGTTCTACTGTTGTATGTGCGCTGAATTGTTGTGCCTCCTCTGCCATTCTTATGCTATTAATGAATTTGAATTTCATGGCAATTCATAGCATGTTTGGCAAAGCTTAAATTAGAATTCAACCACCTTACTATAATGATAAAACTCATTGCACGATTTTTATTTTTATTTTTTGGGTGATGACTAACAGTTACATTTAATTGAAGAGTCCGTTTAAAATAACTTTCCATATGATCTAGAAATCCTCGCTGTACAAATAATCGCTTTTTATTCAAAAACAAACTTTCCCACGAGAATTGCAGCAAATGTGTGTTTGAGCCACATTATTTTGAAATAATGTATTCTGGAATAGTAGATTGATGGAGAATGTATGGTTAAAAAAAAGGAAAAGTTATTGATGTGATGAAAAATATTATTTTATTGAAGAATTTGTGGTTGAAAATGAGTAGAAGAATGAAAATGAAATTTTTTTAATGTGTACCAAACATGAGCTTAAGGATAAAATATGTTACAAGAGAGAAGGCGAGGCCAAATAACAATCAACATAGGCAGAGCCCAGTGAGGTTCAGGGTAGGCACGGGCACACCCTGAACTTCTCGACCCAACCCCTTGACCCAAAAAAACAATATGCCAACTTCCAAGCCCAAGAATAGAGCCCAAAACCATTACCAATACACATAAATGCCCAAAACCACTACCCGGCCCAACCCATTTAAATCTAAACATTAGACTCGTAGCCTCCATTTCAATTCATTCTCCTCTCCTTCCGCCTCTACCCTCCGGCTTCTGCTTCGCTGCCTCCGGCCTTGACTCCGTGAAGTTCCGCACTTGGGATGATTGTGCACTTCTAGCTCTGGGATGATTGGACACAGATATCAAGGCAAATCATTCCAAAGATAATCAACCAGATTCATAGCCTACAATCATGCAGATCATGCAAATATTCTCACGAAGAATAGTCCTACTGATTTCTACAATTTAAGTAAATAGATAGTGTAGCATGATTCTAGTAAAACGACTGTAAATCCCTCCATATTTAGTCTGTTGTAATTCCTTACTTTTAGCATGCACTATGTATAAATTAGACTCTAAACAATCAATAGATGTGCGGAAAATTTCCATTGAAACATATCTCTATAGCTTCTTCATTTTCTAATATGGTATCAGAGCGAGAAACCTCCAACGAGACTACGATCCATATTCCAGAAATTCTTCCTTCTTCCAACCCAAACACCCAACATATCTCCTTAAACAGAAATACCATTAGTTGCTCTCAACATTTCATCTCAAATCAATGAGAAACTAACCTCCTCCACCTTTCCACAATGGTGTGCCCAATTTGAAGCACTTCTAATTGGGTATGACCTACTGGACTATGTTGATGGAACATCAGTCTGCCCAAAATCTGATGGCACTCCCAATTCTGTCAAAATTAAGTACCATTGGGCTCGGCAGGATAATTAATCCTTAGTGCCATCCTTGCGTCAACTTCACCCAACATCACCTTTCTTATAACTACGGCTAAGACATCTCAAGAGGCATGGAAAAAATTAAATCACATGTATGCTAGTCGATCTCGAATGAGGGCTATGCAACTCAAGGAAGAAATTACCTTGATTAAAAAGGGAAACCGTTCGATCCCCGAGTATCTCCATACCGTGAAGGCGTTGGCTGATGAGATAGCTCTAATTGATCATCCCATATCAAATGATGATCTAACCATTTATATCTTTAATGGTTTGGGTTCTGATTTCAGGGAAATAGCTGCTCCAATCCGTGCGAGGGAGAAATTCTTAACCTTCGAAGAGCTCCATGATCTTCTGGTAGGCCACGACCATTACCTAAGGCACTTGGAGACAGCCACCCAGCAACTCGTTGTCTTGGCAAACTCCACCACTCGCAGGTTCAACAATGGAGTTTCCTATCCGAAGAACCAGTCAAGAAACTATGGGTTCTCACGTAACTCAGGCCCAATTAATATTCCAGCGTGGCAAAATAAGGAAACCAGATATAACAACAAATCATTGGGTCGGCCCAACAATTATCAATGGAGGTATCAGCTCAAGTGTCGATTTTGTGATCAATTTGGTCACACGGCTAAGGCTTGTCCCCACTTGAATCAAAATGAAGTCACTGCCAACTGCTCTTCTACTACAAATGCTAATGGATTCCGCTGAGTGAGATCTTAAAAATTTATCAGTTCATTTCGAATACGATGGTACCGATGAGGTTATGCTTGGTAATGGTTCAGGTTTGGTTATCTCGCACATTGGTCCTCTAACACTCAAATCACCCAACAAAAATTTCATTCTAAATGATACACTTTGTGTCCCAAACCTCTGCAAAAATCTTATTTCTGTTCATTACTTTACTTCCAAAAACAATGTTTTTATTAAATTTCACCCTTTCTATTTTCTTGTGAAGGACAAGATGTCGATGGCGACTCTTCTAAGAGGTGCATGTGAAAATGGTGTCTACATCTTCCCGAAATCACTGGTGGATTCACCTTCCAACATGGTTGCCTATGTGCATGAAAGAATTCTCTTGATGGATGGCACAAACGTTTTGGACATCTGTCTTCCAAAATTGTCCACAATGTTGTTTACAATTTCTCTCTTCCGCTTACGTCAAATAAACAGTCTTTTTTATGCACTTCATGTTCAATCAATAAAGCACATCAACAACCTTTTGGTTCTACTAGTCTCTCGAGCAAAGCTCCTCTTGAAATTATTTATATTGATGTTTGTGGCCCTACTCATTGTGTTGGTTTGGATGGCTCTCGATATTATCTTGTTTTCATTGATCATTATACAAAATATATGTGGTTTTATCCTATGGAAACAAAATCCGAAGTTTAAAAAAAATTTCCTCAATATAAAACTCTCATTGAAAATCGTTTCCAAAGAAAAATTCAAACCTTATATTCGGACAATGGAGGTGAGTTTGTGAAACTCAAACCCTTTTTATCCCTCCATGGCATAAGTCACTACACTACCGCCCCTCACACCCCCACAACAAAATGGTGTCTCTGAACGTAGACATCGTCACCTTGTGGAAACTGGACTCACATTACTTCATGATGTCAATCTTCCTCTCAAATATTGGCCTCATGCTTTTCAAATCGTCACGTATCTTATAAACCGTCAACCCACCCCCGTTGCTCCAAAATAAAGGCCCCTACCAAGCCCTCTTTGGACAACCAAATTATCTCAAATTGAGAAAATTCGACTGCTTGTGCTACCCTCTTACCAAACCACACTCAAATTATAAAATGGAGCCAAAATTAATCCCATGTATTTTTTGTGTTATTCCCTCACCCAAAGTGCTTATAAATGCCTTGATCCAAAAACTGGCCGTTTATACATATCAAGACATGTCTTGTTTGATGGGGCCCAAAGCCCATTGTCTGCTATCAATCTATCAAGTATTCCTACCCAAGCCACTTTCACACCGACTTCAAATATTCATTCGGCTGCTGTGCCGCCTGTGGCTCTTTCCTCACCACCAGTGACAACGGACGATGCTTTCACCATGGACGCTGCACTTCCAGGTAATCCCCATCTATCTTCATCTCATTTACAATCTCAGTCAATTTTAGGTTCAATAAGTGAAGATTTAGTATCTCAAAACCAAAGCTCTCTGAGTTTGTCGCCCAACCCGAACCCTGTCCTCCTTCCGAATGAAACCCATCTCCCAAACAACCGAGCTTCACAATCTTCTGAAAACCCATCAAGAATTGCTTCGCCGATTCCAAATCCCGCGCCTTCGCGAACCCACCAGATGACCACTCGATCTATGAATCAAATATTTAAACCAAAACAACTTTACTCTGTCACCAAACACCCTATACCCGAGACCATTGAGCCCACATGTGTAAGTCAAGCCATCACCGAACCCCATTGGCGTGAGGCCATGTCCCACGAACTCACTGCTCTTATGAGATACGGGACATGGGACTTAGTACCCCCTCCTCCTTCTCAGTGCAACCCAGTAGGCTGTAAATGGGTCTTTAGAGTGAAGCGAAAACCTGATGGATCTATGGATAAGTTCAAAGCCCGACTTGTAGCTAAAGGGTACAATCAACATCCGGGTATTGATTATAAGGAGACATTCAGTCCGGTGGTTAAGCCAGCCACTATTAGAATTGTTTTATCCATTGCTGTAATGAATGGTTGGGGCTTGAGGCAAATGGACATCAATAATGCCTTCTTACATGGGGAACTTAGTGAAACTATTTACATGTTGCAGCCTCCGTGTTTTAAGGATTTGACCAAACCTGATCATGTTTGCAGACTCCGAAAGGCCATTTATGGCCTAAAACAGGCACCTCGGGTATGGTGCTCGGCCTTGAAAAATGTCCTACTTCGGTTTGGCTTTAAGACTTCCAAGGTAGATTCTTCACTGTTTATTTATAAACATGAGTCCATTATCTGTTATTTTCTGGTATATGTAGATGACTTGGTAATTACTGGCAATAATTCAAAACTTGTGAGTTCTATTGTTGAACAACTTGGCTGGAAATTTTCATTGAAGGACATGGGGCTCGCCCTTACATTATTTTTTAGGAGTGGAAGTCTTACCCATTCAGGATGACATCTTTCTTTCCCAACATAAATATGTTCGTGATTTATTGTCCAATACCAACATGCTTGAGGTCAAAGAAGTATGCATTCCTCTCTCAACCAGCACATCGCTCAAACTTATTGATGGTACTGCTTCCTTTGATAGCACTGAATACAGAAGAGTCCTTGGCAGTCTACAATATATCTCTCTTACTCGGCCTTACAACTCATTTACCGTGAATAAGTTGTCCCAATTCATGCACAAGCCCACTCAAACCCACTGGACAGCAACAAAGCGGCTCCTGCGCTACTTGAAGCAAACAATTTTTCATGGTGTTAAGCTGACCTGCAAGACACATCCAACTCTCACAACCTTTTCAGATGCTGATTGGGCAAGTAACCTTGATGATCGCACCTCCACTTCAGCCTATATCAGCTTTCTTAGTTCCAATCCCATCTCCTGAAGCTCAAAGAAGCAACGTGCAGTGGCACGACCATCGACGGAAGTCGAGTACAGGGCTCTTGCTAATGCTGCCTCTGAAACTGTTTGGATACATTCTCTTCTTCAAGAACTTGGTTTCAAGCTCCAATCAACTCCGTCACTGCTCTGTGACAATCTTGGAGCTACCCATCTTAGTTTCAATCCCGTTCATAATTCAATGATGAAACACATTCAAATTGACCTTCACTTTGTTCGAGATCTAGTTCAACGTAGTGCACTTCAAGTCGGGCATGTCCACACTCAAGACCAGCTTGCAGATTTATTGACAAAACCTTTCTTAAGGCAGCGGACAGAAGTACTCAGAAGCAAAATTGCCCTTGCTATGGCAGCTCAATTTTGAGGGGGTGTATCAAGGCAAATCATTCCAAAGATAATCAACCAGAATCATAGCCTACAATCATGCAGATCATGCAAATATTCTCACGAAGAATAGTGCTACTAATTTCTACAATTTAAGTAAATAGATAGTGCAACATGATTCTAACAAAACGACTGTAAATCCCTCCATATTTAGTCTGTTGTAATTCCTTACTTTTAGCATGCACTATGTGTAAATTAGACTCTAAACGATCAATAGATGTGAGGAAAATTTCTATTGAAACATATCTCTATAGCTTCTTCATTTTCCAATAACGGATGGATGACATTACATAGTCGGACTTCTCAATCTCCGCCAATCAACTTCTCAACCTCTCACAAAGTCTCACTCGGTGCCTCCTTCCTCCAATCTCGGAATCTATTGCAGCTACGCCCCTATTTTCGAGCCCTAGACGACAGTAGGAAAACGCGGTAGAAGCCTTTAATCCCACATTTCCACGGCGATTTGATGACAACATAGTAGAAGACGAAGGTGAAGCCCCCGAAGCCTACTCGTTTTTCATTTCTTTTCATTTGTTATTTTGATTTGTGTAATGTTTGAAATTTTTATTTTTATCATATGAAATTAGCTCTTTGAATTGCTCTTGAATAGCTTTTGAATTGTTCTTGAAATTTGACCTAAAGGCCAGTGAAGACTGGCCCGAGCACGAAGCCTAAACTCATTTCTCTTGAGTTGCTTTAG
This sequence comes from Fraxinus nigra, assembly GCA_903798295.1. Classification (NCBI taxonomy): domain Eukaryota; kingdom Viridiplantae; phylum Streptophyta; class Magnoliopsida; order Lamiales; family Oleaceae; genus Fraxinus; species Fraxinus nigra. The sequence goes on from CAIGRH010283739.1 coordinate 8,842, forward strand.
CTTCTAGTTCTAGTATTCTTGTCTCTATGATTTGTAAAAGCAATCTGTGAATTGCAGTTTGAATTAATTCCAGTATTGCTGTGTGAATTACTTTGCGTTTGCTTCTAGTATTTGTGATTCTATCATTGTGAATTGTTTCCAGAAGTTATGAATTACTCAGGGGATGAGATTAGATCATTAGAGCTTGGTGAACTTAATAGATAGTGTTTGACTTGATTTTACTTGATAATTGATTTGCGCTTAATTTGCTTTTGCTTTTGGTATTAAGTTATTGTAAAACAATATCAAAGTATGAAAACTCGCAAGGAACAATTATAATTTATAAACTATAATATTTTTAGTATTGTCGTTATACTATTTATATTTTTATAATCATTAAATTCATGACCAAAAACTTAAAGTTCAGGATCGACTAAATTGTGCTCACACCGAACCAATTTCCTAGCTCCGCCCAAACATACCTAAGTTCGGACAGTCACTCGACAATTCACTATACTTCTCCTCCCTCCCTCTCGCCCTCATTTACGAAAGTACGTTGGGTTAAAATACTATCCCCTACTTCATGATCTCTGGACATACTTCTTATATTTACAATACTTATATATTTTTTACTTTGAAATGTGATACTTTAAAAGAAACTCTTATCTTACTATCTAATTAAGTAATTTACTTATTTTTAATTAAATAAAAAGATTATTGTATTAAAATTTATTTATAAATAAATCTACTTACAAATATTCTAAGCTTTATTTTCAATAAATTTGAAGTCAAGTGCATGCTTTATCTATTGCAATACTCCCATGTATCATTCATGCATCAATTTCGCGAGTGTCTCGAAAACGACAAGCAATAATCTTAGCCAGACGCGGCCGATTAGTGGAATTTTGTGTTGATTAGAAAGCAATTAATACGTGGATAATTTGGCCTGTGACTAAATAATTGTTTCAGCGTAATGGATTGATTATCTAGCAAGAAGTTAGGCCACAATATTCCACAAACACATACATACATAAAGAAGATGACAAAGCAACAACCCATTTAACATTCCAAGAACTCCACAGCGAACAAATGTCCATTCAACATAGTAGAATTTTGATGATGATGTGAGATTCAACTAGAATAATAAACAGTGTAATGTAACAGTAATAATCACTCATTGACTATTGTTGATCTCAAAAAATGGCTCAGACACGTGGTCAACAGAATAAATTTTGACGTAAACTCCTTCCTGCACACGGTAGCACGCCGCTAGTCACTCGCGGCCTTTTTCGATGGGGGTGGAAGCGGCCGCGAGAACTCCGACGGTCAAGTCAGTATTTTAATCAACCAAGACTTGGTTTCCGACGGTGAAGTAGTTGTCAGAACGTTTTTAAGAACAAGTGTGAATATATTGAAGCTAAGTGTATTGCCAAAATGTTGCGTAATCCCTTTCCTCATCATAGGGTGGGGGTATTTATACTCGAGAAGGGAAGAAGAGAACCGTTGGATGGTGAGACACGTGGCTTCGGATCCTGAAGGGGGTCGCCCCGTCATAGACGTCAATATGTTAATTCATAGGTTGACGAGCATTAAATGGTTTCTAACGTAGCAGCTGATTTGAACGTTTGTAACCTGCCACATGTCCCATCAATCAGTCAAGACCTTGAAGAGATCTTATTGAAGATCTTGGTAGGGGTGCGACGAGGCGGATTGTGAAATGCCGTGAGTGCGGAGTGCAGGCCTTTGCATCCACCGTGGATGATGGATGAGTTCGGCTCTTCTTCCAAGTGAGGCAATAGCGTTTCAGTTCGGCACGATGGAATCAATTCGTCCGACATGAATTCAATTCGACTGCCACATGGGCAACGCCAAATCAGTTCGTCCACGTGGCAGATGAGGTGAATGGACGAAGTGGAGGGGCGAGGCCCGTAACAACTATCAACTTCAAAAATAATAATAGCTCGAGTTTGTCAAATTATCACTTGATAATACTATGAGGTGCTCAACAACTCATATCTTGGTAGCATTCCAAGTGAACATATGATCAATCAAGTCGAAGTTACACCTTAAGATAGGTCGTTTTAGAGAACAATCTCAAAGTCTATCATATCATATCACGATGCTTGGTAGAACATAATGAGGGCTTCAACTAGAATACAAATAATATTTGATTAGCGCGAGTCATAAAAGTCACTTATTTCTCAAAAGTCAACTATGAACTTCAAAAACAGTAATAGCTTGATTGATCAAGTCAACTTATCACACTTCAAAATGCCGTATCAATATTACGAGGTGATTGGAAATAGATATCTGCAGCATTCCAAGAAAACACATGGTTTTTGATCAAGTCAAATTTACACCTTTCGAAACCTTATCACGACAGGGCAGATTGGCAGAGAAGAGATCAATGAGAAGGTATTATATAATGACTCTTAGAGAAGAAGATAATTTCACACTAACGGTTCAAATATGGTGAAGTACTTTAAAGGGGAAAAAACATATAAGAAAGCTGTTTAACTATTAAAATGAGGTCACAAACAAACTCGGAAAAGAACACTTGAAATAACCATTTCCCATAACCAACCAAGCACACACACTATGTGTGTATATATATACACATACACACATACATACTCAGCACCTTCTTTGGAGAAAAAGGACGTTTAAGTAATTTTTTTAAGATAGAAGCAGATTGCATAATAACAGGAGTCCATTTTGCAACCCAAACAAGCTTTGATCTAAAACCTAGAATGTGTTCAGCAAATAAAGAATCCTTACCCAACATTGTCGAACACAACACTTTATTTCCTTCTCAAGTTATATCTCAACAACATATCACTCTGATAAATGATTAAAAATGGTGCCTACTTTTGTCTACATATTGGGATGAAAGAGATATTCATCATTCCAAATGTGAATACCTCCTAATTTAACCATAAATTGGATTTTGCTTCATTACCAAAATCAGAATCAGAGTTTGACAGTCTTTGAATTAGATTCGGAATGAATTAGAACTAGAATCTGCATTTGACAGTTATACTCCTGATTTTTATTTTTTATTTTTAAAATACAATTATGTCAGCCCCAACTCCCAAGCAGATTTGGCGAAATCGTTTCCTCCAAAAACTTCACATTTCTTGACATTGAAGAGGATTTAACCTTCTTTCTTCTTTTTTCTGTCCCTCTCCTCCCAGGTGCACAAGACCACCACCACACTACTGAAGCAAAACCCATTTTTATACCACGCTCACAACTTGCATTTCCATCTCACGACTCAACCAAAAAATTCAAGTGAGACGCCCAATCACACAATTAACAAAAGCAGCGGGGAAGCTTTTCTTCTTCCTACCATCCCTTGTGGACCAAACCAACAAGGAGGCCAGAATAACAACTCTATCGCTTGGATCTCCATCCTGCCGCCCTCATTGCCACCATTACTAGATTCAGTTGAGCAGCCATCAACCTAGAACTCCAAACCATATGTCAGGAAAATAACAATTTCCATGTGTTTCTTAAAAACTGATCCAACAAATTAACTCCAAAATCTAAAACTACCCGCTAACTTTGGAAAGATAAATGATTGTAAGGAGATTCCATCTGATAGTTATAGAATAAAGAAGAACAGGAGTAAATGAGCTTTGCTCAAATACAACCATTTTCTGCTTAATAAAAGATGGCAAAAGGTGATGGTGACTACATTTTAGAATTTGGAAATTGCAGTACTTTCGGGTGGTGGGAGTGGTTTAAGTGGAGAGATGTCTCTTGGCAGATGACAATGACTATGGTAGAGGAAACCTGGCTAAGGATGGCAACTGGCCGGGGTCGGGGCAGCCTCCCCCTCCTCCCGCCCCGCTAGGCAATTCCTCGCCCCATCCCCACCTCGTTAAATGGGCATTTGCCCCGTTTACTACCCTGTTTAAATTTTTTTTTAAAGTTTTTAATAATTCATTTTATTGCATCCATTCATTAGACAGAGACAATAATATATTTTTTAATCTTTACTTATTTTTAAAAGTTAAATTATTAAAATATTTGGTAAACTAAGGTTTTTATTATTTGTCATATTTTTTTAGATAATTTTAGTTGTCATTTTCTATTAAAACTAATAAAATTTTATGAAACTTTCATTTAAAGTATTGAATTCTAAAAAAAAAAAAATTAAAAATAATTAAACGGGGCGGGGCACCCGTTACCCTTCCCCGCCCCGAACCCTCCCCGGGGCAAAGTTACCCGCTTCGCCCCTGACCCAAATACCCGATTAAGCGGGTAATCCTCGCCCCGAACAGGTATTGGGTTTTTTTGTCATCCATAAACCTGGCTATGATGCGAACTTTTAATGGAGAATGTGGTGGATGATGGTAGCATGTTCGAAAAAAGGTGATTGTTGCAGATGTCTGATCCATCACCATTGGACGTTTGAAACCCCTGAACCTCAATCTGAAAATTGGTCTTCCCAAACAGATAATAAAGCTTCTTCAATGAGAGACCTGATCTTCTGCTAATAGACATCTGAAGTCCTTTATTTGTCAACTGTCTGATGTGTTCTCATCAGTCAGAAGTACATCTAGCTCCATCCAAAAGAAACTTACGACGCTCGATTGAATCTTTCAATTGTCTGAACTTCTTTCATCTTACCTTGGAAGTTTGGTTGGGCATTTTTCAGTCGCGCTCTTATTTAAATATTCCTTGAGCATCTTACCTTGTGTAATCTCAAAATTTTATAAATTATCTTTTGTCCAT
>CAIGRH010283801.1:0-11064 GCA_903798295.1 Fraxinus nigra
GGCAACGATCTAGCGATGATGTTTCTACTTTTGTAGCTCGAGCCAATGCTTGGCGACAGTCCAGCGAAAATTCTCACCGTTTTCCTCTTTTTTCCAAACTCGAAACCATAGACCTACTAACTAACTTTTGAACAAATTGCACATTACTCGTTGAACTTTTACATCCTCTCAAATTAAGTCCTTTTGTCCATAGTATTTGCCAATTACAAAATCAACTAAAACCTAACAACATTGATTACATGTCTCGAGTTCTTTATTCAAGTGTCGTGGGATCGCTTATGTATACTATCGTTTATACACGTCCAGATTTGACACATAAATTTAGTGTAATTAGCAAATACATAGCAATCCTACAAGGAACATTGAAAAATAGTATTGCGAAGATTCAAATACTTGATGGGCTCTATTAATGCTTGTTTGCATTTTGGTAAGAGTATGATGGAGTCATTAGGTAGTGGATTCAGATTATACAAGAGATCTTGATAAGAGAAGATCACTCACAAGTTATGTGTTTATCCTTGGAGGTTGCGCTATAATATGGAAAACTACTTTACAGAATATAGTTGCATTATCTACAACAAAGGCAGGGTAAATAACTATTATAGAGGCATGTAAGGAGGTTATGTGGTCGAGGGGATTGGTTGGTGAAATCAGTAAAACTTGCAGATTTCTACAGTTTATTGTGATAGTCAGAGTTCTATCTTTTTGACAAATGATCAAATGTTTCACAAGAGAACAAAGCACATTGATGTAAGATATCACTTTGTGCATTATGTAATTGCTCATGTGATATTGTAGTTAGCTTGATACCAAGGAGAATTCCACCAATATGATGACAAAACCACTTCTCATTGTTATATTTGAGATTGCTTGAACTTAGTTGGTATTTGTCATTGATTTTAGCCCTTTGTGGCTTGTGTGGAAGAGGTAGAGTAGTTGTTTGGTGATTTGCTAAAGAGCATGGTTTAATTCCTTGCATTGGAATTTGGTTCAAGATAGAGAATTGTTGAAATATGACGTAAATCTTATTGTGTATTGATTGAAGAGGACTTGAAAAGGTCAAATTATGGACCAGGGAGAAAAATTCGGAGCATTTTTTCCTATCTCCAGCTCAAGCGCTCAAAATAGGAGTCTTAGCACTTACTGGGCGCCGTTGCTATTCGAGCAGCAGAGTCATGGCTTGCTTGGCACCTGCCTAGTGCTCAAGCGGTTGTTCGTTCCTCCCAGGCCTAGTTTCACTTTTCAGCAATTCAATCCTTCTAAAACTCTTTGTTTAGGGTTTATATATAACAACCACGACTTATAAACATAACATAACATTCATAGAGTCTTGAAAGAGCTTTAGATTTTAATTGAGAATATTGAAATCTTGTGTAAACAACATTTATTATTGATTATAATGAAATACTCATCCCCCGTCCGTGATTTTTTCTCATCTTGGATTTTCAAGCAAAACCTTGGTATTCTTATGTTTGTTTGTTTTATTTTATTTTGTCGATTATCTTGTTGATCTCATAAAACAATGAACTTCTAAATTAAAAATACGATATAAATGTTTGTTATTATTCTCTAAGGCTTCAAAAAACTGGAATAAATGGCAAAAAATGGAGAAAAATGTAATAGGTGAATATATATTTTTTTCTCTCCAAAATAATATTGTGTTGCCTAACTTCGACTTTGTATGGGCTCCATTAAAAATAGATTTTAGAGAAAATGTATTTTAGAATTGTGTTTTTTTAGAGAATATTCTGTTAAAAAATAATTATTTGGGAAAAAATTTTGAATAGTGATCTTTAGGAAAATGTGCAGTTAAAAAGTATGGAAAAATTTTTGTTTTATGTGCAAAATATTTTATTTTGTTTGAATGTGTGATTGAAAATGAGTATATAGAAAAAGTTTCCAAATATAGTCATCAAACAGTGGCTAACATCTATACTTGTATTTATCGTAATTGAGTAAAAATGTCTAAAAATATATATAAAATATTGTGGTCATTTAACGATGTTTATCTGTCAATAATTTGCAACATAGGAAAATGTTGCAAATTTATTCAGCTTTGTTACAAAATTTTGACATATTCTTTTTTTGTCGAAAAATTATGGATTCAACTTTCTCTTTCAAAATTTACTAATAGGAAATTTTCTATCGGTTTAAAAAATTCAAATAGATATTTGCTCAATACCAAAATTATAAAAAGCAACGCCCATATTCTTGAAATCTAGTGAATTAGCATTCTATAAATGTTATGCCCTAAGTATTTTGATATAAATGTCATGATTATCCTCTTGTTTAGACTTGCATACATTTGGCACTTTGTGCTTAATTGAGCTGGAATATTGTTCCTTTCTATGGTTGTTTAAAAATTGTGATTAAATACATCGCACTCTTGTTCTCCTATGCACTATCTTTTTGCTTATATCAAAAGGAGGAAAATGAATGAGATGATATGTATGCAAATGAGTGAGATGATATGCTTTGAATGATATGCATGATAATGAGCGAGGTGATGATGAATCCAATGACATACTTTGAATCATTTTTATGCTTTGAATGAATGACTATTAATTTGTAAAAGATACGGGGAATATATGGTATACATGTTAAATTTGAGATCTTTATTCCTTATCAATTTTTTTATATTACTTTGCAATCATCTTGTTTGTTATAATCAAAAAGGAAAAATTATTGACATATGGTTAATTATAACATTAAAGTTTTAATTATAACAAATAAGTTAATCTTGTTTACAAACAATTGAATTTAAGTGATTATAATCTTCAAAACATCAAATGATAAATTAATCAATCATTACCAAAAAAATCAAGACTATCACAAATTGGACTCGTGCAGACTGTCAACATTGGAGTCATACGTTAAATACAAAGTCCTTCAAGAAAAGATCTTAAAAGACAACGGTCAAAAAAAGATCAAGATCAAGAGGTTAAGATCCAAACATCAAGGAAAGATCAAGACGAGAGCCTAATAAGAGGCAAACTTCGAAAAGATCAAATACTAGATTTCTTAATTCAAATGTAAAGGTACTAATAATTTTATCTTTAGCAATGATTGATAAAGGCTCAAAAATCATTTTGTCTGCTAAAAGTTATTTTGATTATCACTTGCATAAATTGTTTTAATCAAAAATAAAATTGATTTTAAAAATAATGTTTGAACTTAGATCATATTTCTAAAACATCATTTACCTTGAAAACCAGTTAAAAACACCTTCAAAAAGTCTACATTCGTCAAAATATTCAAATCAGATCAAACGGGGTCAAAAGTGGAAAAATTGATCGAACGTCGGGCCCGAGGATGAGAACGTCCGAACCATCGTCCAGCCAGATGAGGTGAACATGTGGATTGCGTTCGAGAATCTCAAAGAATTTTAGCAAACGTCAAGTTAGTCCATGCGGACGTCCGATTGAGGCAACGGTCGAATTTTTTACCATTGTGATTTCAAATGCATAACGACTATTTTGGTTGTCCAGACAAGAGAGCGAACGTTCAGTTGGTTGTCTAAATCGGTAAACTATTTTGCTTCTTGAACTCTATAAATACCCTCACCATTTCCATTCTTCGCAAGATTTTCAAGAGCCCAAAGTGAAATGTATTTTGAGAGAATTCTTTGAACTTACATTTGCATCCATTTTATTTATTTCTTCATATTAAAAATTTTGATCGATTCAAACTCTTTAATCACCATCTTTATCAAAAAAAAATTATCTTTCTTTTTGTACTTGATTTATTTGTATTATTCATAAAAGAGAGATATACTTCGAAGAAGATGCTTGAACTTACATTACATTTATTTCATTTATTTCTTTATATCAAAAACTTTGATTGTTGAGTCAAACTTTTTAAATTATAATCTTCATCAAAGTTTCTCATATCTCTCTAGATACTTAAATTATTTCTATCATTCACAAAAGAGAGATATTTTGGATAAAGTCGTTGAACTTATATTACATCAAATTCTTTTACTTCTTTATGTCAAAACTTTGATTGATTGGATCAAAATTGAAAATTCATTATATTTATCAAAGTTTCTCATCTCTTTCTGATACTTAATTTATAGTTATTATTTATTAAAAGAGAGAAATATTTTTGAGAAGATTTTTGAACCTATATTTCACTTGTTTCTTCTTCATCTTCTCATTGAAAAATTTTTATTGATTGAATCATATTTTGAAATCATCATATTCATTAAAGTTTTCTTACTTTATTCTTGAGCAATTATTTATTGCTATTTATTGAAGTACTAGTCTCTTTTATTACTTAATTTATCTGTATTATTTATTAAAAGAGAAATTTCATTGTAAAATCATTGCTCTAAACTTTTCGGTCATATTGAGGTCGTGTGAAATCTCAATAATACAAAGATTAGTGATTCTTGTGATAAGTCACCATGTGTGTCATATTGAGGTCTTTTGAAAGTTCAATATTGTATACGGGCCGATATTCTTTAGTTGTAAGCCGTCTGAAGTGTTGTAAGGGTCTGGTTTACACCATAAGTCAATCAATATAGTGAAAGTGGCTTGCTCATAGCAGAGAGCTGAGTAACGTATGACATAGATCATTACTTTGGATCGAACCTCCACAATTATATAGTTTGCATCTTCTCTTCCATTTTTACTTATCATTATTTCGTTTACATTTTTTTTTATTGGTCTACTTTTTTTCATTTTCATATGATTATTACTTAATTGATCAAATTGTTCTTAACTTACTTTATTTAAGATTAATTTTTCAAAAAAATAAAATAAAAATCAATTCCCCCCATCTTGGTTAGTCATTTTTTGGCTATAAATACTTACTGTATGCCTTTTTGGGAGAGAAACACACACTTCCAGTCATCGTCTTAAATGCTCTAAATGGAGATGAAGAAAATCAGCTATTAATGTTACTTCGAGATCATAAAACTGTAATAGAATAGACCAACTCTGACATAAAAGGGATCATCCCTTCTCTTTGCATACACAAAAATTTGGTGGAAGAAAAGTACCGTCAATAGAGCAGCAACATAGATTAAATACGAAGATACATGAAGTTGTGGGGGCAGAAGTGCTGAATTATTGATGCATGGATTATATGTCATATATCATACAATTATTGGGTGAGTCCAGTGCATGTAGTACCTAAAAAAAAGGAAGAATTACATTGGCGCCTAATGAAAACATCAAGTTCATTAATACATGCACGGTAATGGGTTGGAGCGTTTGCATTGACTATCATAAATTCAACAACACCACTAGGAAGGATCACTTTCTCATTTCTTTCATTGATCAGATGTTGGAGAGACTCGCTAGATATTCACATTACTATTTTTTGGACTGGTATTCATGGTACAATCTGATTCCTATAGCACCACAAGATTAGGAGAAAGCCACATTTATTTTTCCTTATACACATTTGCATACAAAAGATGTCGTTTGGATTGTATAATGCCCCAGCTACTTTTCAAAGTTGTATGATGTCCATATTTACATATATGTTAGGGAATATTAATGAAGTATCCATGGATGATTTCTTAGTATTTGGGTATTCATTCAATTAATACTTGGGTCACTTGAGATTGGTGTTGCAACAATGTGAAGAAATCAATCTTACACTTAACTGGGAGAAATGCTAATTTATGGTTCATGAATGAATTGTTTTGGGGCATTTGATTTTAGCTAGGGATATTGTGGTCAACAAGGCTAAGATACAAGTGATTGAGAAGCTACGTTCACCTATTTCAGTGAAAGGGATAAGAGTTTCCTTGGGACATACAGATTTCTATTGGCGTTTAATCAATGGTTTCTCAAAAATAACCAAACTTCTTTACACTTTATTGAGAAATGGCGTGCCTTTTAACTTTTATGAGGAGTGTTTGATTGCCTTCAACGCTCTACACAGTTCCTATATTATCTATATCTGACTGGGATTTGCCATTTGAGTGACTATGTGGTTGGAATAGGTTTGGGTCGGCACAAGAATAAACTTTTACATGTGATTCACTACGCCAGCAAGAATCTCATTGAAGCTCAACTGAACTATGCTACTACATGAAAGGAGCTTTTGGCAGTGGTGTTCACCTTGGACAAAATCTAGGTCTTACTTGACTGGTTTGAAGGTGTTTGTGTACATAGATCATTAAGCGCAAACGTATTTGCTTAGTAAGAATGATGCAAAGCCAGGATCGTTAGATGGGTATTTCTATCGCAAGAATTTAGCTTGAAAATCAAAGATAAAAATGGATATAAAAATTTAGTAGTAGACCATTTATCTCATTGTGGAGCAACAAGAAGTTCATACAAATAAATTTAATGAGGTATTTTCAAATGAGACACTTTCTCAAATCAAATCGGCATCTTGGTATGCAGATTTTGTAAATTACTAGGCCAGTTTAGTTATTCCTCCGGAGTTCTAAGGTCAACAGAAGAAGAAATTTCTCGGTGATCTCAAGCACTACTTTTGGAACGATTCACTTTTCTATGGATGGGATCTGGATCATATCTTTTACCTTTGTGTGCTAGAAGAAGAATAGAAATATTTACTAGAGCATTTTTACTTTTCTCCATATGAAGGTCACTTCGCAGCAACCAAAACAGCAGCTAAAGTCATAGAATAAAGTTTTTATTGGCCAATTCTATTTAAGGATACTTATGAGTTAGTAAAAAAGTGTGACAAATGCCAGAGGATATGTAACATCTCAAGAAAGAATGAGATGCCTATAAATAGTATATTAGAAGTGGAAATTTTCGATGTTTGGGGCATTGACTTCATGGGACTATTCACTTCTTTTATGGTCAACAATATATCTTGGTGAATGTTGATTATGTGCCTAAATGGGTTGAGATTGTAGCATTACCAACAAATGATTGACTGGTTGTGACTCAATTCTTAAGGAATGATATCTTTTCTAGGTGAGGTACTCCATGAGCTATTATCAGTTATGGTGAAATACACTTTTGTAACCACCTATTTTCAGCATTATTGGCCAAATACATTGTCAAACATTGCCTTGCAACGCCTTATCATCCACAAATTAGTGGGCAAGTTGAAATCTCCAACATGAAGTTAAAGAAGATCCTTGAAGCAACAATTAATGCATCATGCACAGATTGATCAAAGAAGTTAGATGATGCACTTTGGACATCTCGTACTACATTCAAAACATCTATCTATATCAGTTGGTTTTTGGAAAAGCATACTATTTACCAGTTGAACTTGAGCACAAGACAACAACTCACATGCTAAATTTGAATTTGAAGTTAGTCGGCAAAAAAAGAGAGGAACGTTCGACCCAATGAGCTTGATGAGTTCAGGTTGGGGACTTATGAGAATACAAAGTTATACGAGGAAAAAACTAAAAGATGGCATGATATGCACATTAAGCCCTTATTTGATATCCATTTTGGAGAAGAATTTGATTTGAAATAGTGATTGATGAAAGAATATGTGATTAAAAAGTAACGGAGATTTTTGGATTTATGTGTAATATTATTTTATTGATAGAATGTGTGGTTGAAATGAAGAAAGAGAAAAAAAATGAATGTCAAACAAGAAATACGGAAAGAGTTTACAGTTGGTCAACATGTTCTAATGCTTAATTCTCGCCTCAACCTCTTTCCAAACAAGTTAAGATCAAGGTGGTTGGGACCATTCACATTCATAACTATACGCCCATATGGCATAGTTGAGGTGATATCTCAAGATCATTAGCAAATGTTCAAGATCAATGGGCAACGGTTAAAAGCATATTGTGGAGGTAACTAAGCCAATAAGAAGACAATCCTACCACTTGAAAATACAGAATAGCCTAAACGACAAAGTTGAGCTATAGACTATAAACAAAATATTTATTGGGAGGCAATCTAATCTTTTACCCTTTTATTTATTTCGCTTTTTATGCATTAGTTTATGAATTTTTCATATTCTTGTGTGTTTAATTCAGTTGGACATCTTAATCTATATATTTCTTTATTAGAGTATTTGGGTATTCATATAAGTTCATGTATATTTTGCATTAAGCTTGGGGGTTTAATAGAGTAAAATGGTGGTTTTAGGTGAAATTAGCAATTTTTAAGTTAGAAATTGATTTTTGTGCATCCCATCACATTTGAACCCTTTAGCACACGTTAGGCACGTAATTTCAAATTGTGGGGCATAAGAGTTTGAAAAGTAATGTAAAAAAAAGAAAAACATTATGTGCCATGTGTGTGTGCCATACAAAATCAACGCGCTTGAGAGATCTTCATAAAAATTAATAGGGGCCAAAGGGTCGTGCTGCTAGCAAACGTGATGCATAGTGTTGCCCGCGCAACCTAAAATCGTTGTAGGTTCTTAAAGCCACCCCACCCCACTCCACACATCTCGCCTCATAACATGTATCTCCTATTACATGCACCACCTAATTGCATTCACATTTTATCATGTTTTACACAAAAAAGGACACAATTTTTAGTCTTCGGTCCCTTGCATCCCCCACCGCCCTATAAGGATTCCAACTTATGTTCCTTGCTTATTGCTCATATTTTTCTTATCAATTCAACTTTATAGTAATTCATTATATTTTTTTACTTTAAATTCATGACTAATGATTTTTTTCTATCATTGTTTTGACATATATTGTACCAAAATGAAAAAAAAAAGATCCAATTTCTACAGGCAAAGAAAAGGCTACGGGGACCTCCACCATAGCCCAAATTCGAGATGATGATGGGGATTGCGACGATTTAGGGTACCTGAACACAAAGCACAATTTGACAATGTTGTGCAAAGATGGAAAATATGGCCAGAAAGGCTGGTAAAAAGAGAAGACTTTGAGGGTTTCGGGATGACCAATTTGATACGCCTAGCGGGTTGGGAAAGAGTAGTAAAACAGCTACATTAATTTATCCTATAATGGTACAGTAATTCTATACAAATTTTAATTTAGAAATACACACTCCAGGATCAAAGCATATGCAACAAACATGGGTAAGGATAAATGGTTTTTATTTTTGGCGGACGTAATCAACCATACTTTGGACTGACCTAATATAACATTTCACTACTCCCTGTGAATCCTAACATGGCGGCCATGCACAATTTCTTTATGATAGGGATGATGCATGGCCTTTGCGGATGACAGAGTTCGAGTATAATTACCTTATGGACTCTATGATCATCTTCTATCAGTTTATTTATGCAAACATAGACCCCACATCCCATGTTACCACAATTAGTCATGCCAAGGCAGGGGCTATTACATCATCTAGTGCGAGGTTTCAAGATCGATTTAAGGAGCTACATTTATAATACTATTTATATAGTAGCATTAGATCCAAACAGCCGGCACACGTTGATATTTCCTAGCTTTATCAACGAGATTTGTCGAGCTTCAAGGGTTCAGCTCCTACTAGGGGAGCAACCGATCAGAGATACGACCTTGATTAACGACAGGACAAATGCCAGCTCGTTGTGCACCATTAGGATGCATTCACAACAACAGAAGATGAAGCAGCAGCAAGTCCTTGAGGCCCAAAATGAGGATGCTCCCATTCTACCTCCACCAAAGCCAGAGATTTCACCAAATATGCAAATCTTTAGATAGATGTTCTCCACAATGACAAAGAACAATCGATCTATACAAGCCTATAGTAGGTAATCATCGCCTTGGAAAGGAAAAATGATTTAGCCTCCTATTAGTACAATAATTCCAACCTATGGACCTTGTGCAGGGAGAATGACCAACTATGAAAGAGGATGAACAGGTTCGCTAAAAGATTGGAAGTAATGCATATCCAAATGGGAGCCAGGATGCCAAATTTGAAGAAACACAAACTATTGTAGGATATGAACACCAAGTCTCATGAAACACAGAGACAAATTGAAAAGATGTGCAACCTGATGAGAGACTTCATGACCAATAGGCCTCCACCATCTCCTTTTGACCCATCAAAATCTGAGGCTTACTACACATATTTTCCACCGCCTACATAATGATATCACAGGTAGGGACGGACCCAGCACCTGGCCAGTCCTCGCGGCCGCCCGTGTTAGGTCCGTCGGAAACTTCAGACGACCGTCGAGCAAGGGCTGGGAGCCGAGAAGAAGATGAAGAACAGAAGAAAGAGGAGGTACTGCTGCTAGGCTGGAGTTTTCAAAATTTTCGGGCCTCATTTTTTTTAAAAAAAAAAGGCCCAATTTTTTAGTCCAATCGGTTTTGCTATCCATTTAACAAAACCAAATAAAAGAAATTGGTCCAATGACTCCAATCCAATTTTCAATTCACTTCTCATTTCTTCTAGGCAATAGGCGACATCGCGATTGTTGGCGAAATTATTTTGAGGACTGAGGAGGACAGTGGAGGCTACTGACTGGTGTGGTGGCTGGAGAGTGGAGCTATGACTGTGGGTTTTGGGGCTGGAGTAGACTGTGGAGGCTGGGCTGTGGGCCTGTGGTGAGTGGAGGCTAGAGCAGCTGAGCTTCCGCCTTGTCCGCGCCTATGAGTCTTAGAAATACTCTTAATTAGAACATGTGATACAAAGAATGTTTCAGTGTGAAATTTATAAAAAGAAAGCATCTAAAACTCCCATTTATGTATGAGTAGTTTGAGTCTTTTGCCCGTAATTATTTATGAAGTAACGTATTATGCTTATAATTTTCTTCAAGATAATTCTTGGTTGCACCACTATAAATATACAAACATTTCCCTTATCTTTTCAATCCATAGCAAATAAAGTTCTAAATTTTGACTCGATTTACAGTATTTTGAAGATATTGCACCATATAAAAACTATGAATACATTTGAATTTGCCAATTTCCTATTTGCTATTTGCTGAGTAAATGATAATTTATGGGTGGGTGCAGCACCTGGACTGTATATTTCTGTTTTTGTATTCTTTTTTTTCAGTTTTTGTTAATTTGTGAATCATGAGAAATGAGAATTTATATTAACTATGACTTATGACTTATAATTTTGAATTGTGTTTTTGTATTGTGATTTGTGATTTGGAAATTTAGAGTTTTAGGAAATTAGGATTTAGGGATAAATCATTAGTGAAGAGTATTCAGCGTGAAGATGTTTGGCTCAATTA
>CAIGRH010283850.1:0-11304 GCA_903798295.1 Fraxinus nigra
AGTATTATTAATTCTAATTATAAAATTAGAATTTCACATTCAAGAATGTATTTAATTATTGGGTAATTGGCGCAAAATGTCCCTACATATGACGGGTTGTGTGGAAAACGTCCATACGTATGATTTTTTGTGCAGAACGTCCATACCTTTACATTTTCTTGCACAAAGTGTCCTTTTCCCTAATTTTTAACATAAAATGACCGATATACCCTCCAATTTAAATAAAACAAAAACGAAAAGAAAAGAAAAATAAAGAATAAATTGCAATTTGTTCCTAAACCTTTTTAAAATGCAAATCAGTCCAAAACTTATGAAAATATTAAAAATTTATATGAAAAGAAGGGAAAAAAAAAACTCTCCCCCTGCTCTTCCTCCACCGCCTCCACCTTCCGGCCGCCATTGTTGTTTGCATCGACCGCACATCCATAATTCTCCCTGAAACCACCCTAACTATATTCTTTGGTTCCAATTTTAGTGCCTCCGCTTTCACTAAACCTCTCACCATTTTTCTCACTTTTGGTGTCTCAAAATCCTCGTTTTTCTCCACGCCATTAACTAAATCACAAGGGGACCTATTACTCTCACTCAACTGAAATTTCTTAGAAAATCCTGAAATAGTTTGGATAAGCTTCTGATTCAAGGTATCATCACTAGTGTATGCATCTCTCATAGCAAAGGGCCCTGGTCCTCGAGGGGATACTTTCTTTACAGGAGAGGAATTCAATTTCAAAATTTCACTAACTCGAGTTTCATCGTAATCATCTTTGAGCCCACATGCAGAGATTGCATCTGGTGGTACCCCACGGGTCCTGAGAGACCGACGTAGGACCACCGGAGTTTCGGGCTTCAAACTCTTTGTTGGACTCTTTTTGTATGATTTACTTTCGGTTTTGCCATAAAATTTCACACAATTCGATTGTAAATAACAAATAGACATATGAAGCAGCAACCTTTTGACCAAAATTCTATGAGATTCTTTTGTTTGACAGGGGTATAAAGAACACTGATGGAGGTGGTAGAGGAGGCTCAGGAAGGGAGAGGAGGAGAAGTGGGAGAGTTTTTTTTTCCTTTTTTTCATATAAATTTTTAATATTTTCATAAGTTTTGGACTGATTAGCATTTTAAAATAGTTTAGGAGCAAACTGCAATTTATTCTTTATTTTTCTTTTCTTTTCCTTTTTGTTTTATTTAAATTGGAGGGTATATTAGTCATTTTATGTTAAAAATTAGGAAAAATGACGTTTTGAGCAAGAAAATGCAAAGGTAGGGGCGTTTTACACCAAAAAATCATAATTAGGGACGTTTTCCACACAACCCGTCATATGTAGGGACGTTTTGCGCCAATTACCCTTCTAAGTTAATAAGGAGAATTTTACTCAAATTGCACCTCAAGTTATTGACATGTGTCTCCTATCACTAGGTTAATTTTAATTAGAAGTTGATTGGTTATTGATATATTTATAGCATGAATATGTTTAGTTAAAATTTTAATTATTTTCTCAGAATAAGAAAAAAAAAAATTCATACAATATGAAATTTCTTTAAAACTAGCAAAAGATGTATATGAATGCCTTTTTTGAGTGAATTATTAATCCTCCAAACATATGGTTTAACATCATAGTAGAAACAAATTATTTGTACCAAATGCACTCTCTTAGAGCTAATCTAATTATTGGCCTATGTCATCGAATATGTATGGTACAAGCACAAGCAAATGTCATTCCATACGCAAAGCGGAACATATTTGTTTGAATATTGGAACACAAAAGCATGTAATAATTACTTATTTCTTTTTCTTTCTTGATAATTGCATTACTAGATTCAAGTACGCAATGTTACACTAGTGATTTTAACGAAATTTTATATTTAATGGACAAAGACGGTAGCGAAAAGATCTTATGCATCAGTGGAGGGGTTTCGCAATTCACTATTTACTTAAACATGAAGAGCGGAATTTATTTAATATTCAATATTTAAAAGTCGTATTACTTTTTTGTTTAAATGTAAATTGTGATAGGAGGTATAACTTTGGCGAATTCCATAAATTGGAACGATTCTGAATATGATATCTTAGCATACAACAGCTGTGAGGATATCCAACCGGTAACATACATTCGCATAACAAGAACAAATTGGAATTTCGACCAACACCCTGATGGCCAGGCAACAACAACTCATAAAAAATTAGGCTTAGGGTTTTGTCTATATCTTGTGCTAGCAATGTTGTAATAACAAAGGACCGTAAACCCTAAAACGTCTACTATATATTTATATATAAATTGGTTGCAAAATACAATTTCAAAATTAAGAAATTCGGTTTATTATTTCAAAAACCAGGCCTTAATTAAATTCCATTAATTAATTAAAAATATCTTACAAATTAAATATATTAAGATCGCAATATCATACAATTTATGATCACAATAACATACGAATCACAATAATAGACATCACAGTTACAAATTTTATCGGTCACAACTTATTTCTTGATTATAAATTATCGAATTAATAGGCCACATACTATTTTTTGATCATAAATCACAAATCTTATAAGTCACACTTTATTTCACGGTCACTAATTATCAAATTAATTGACCACACTTATTTTTTGGTCACAAATTATTAAATTAATTGATTACAACTTAATAAATTGAGAGTCGCGATTACAAATTTAATTGGAATTTCACATTTGTTGTCATTTGGACAAAGTGTTTACTCCAGTTACACGTTTAGTCGGAATAATTAAAGTTACATGTTTAGTTGGAACAATAAAAGACATGATAGCAATAGTATCTAGGAATTATTACTGTTTTGTTTGTGACTTAAGTGCAACAGTTTGTTTCCTACAACAATTGTGCCTATTACGTTACTGTTGATGAGAAGCTTTTAATGAGCGACGGTCCGAAACTTTTGCCTTGAAGCTATTGGCACAATCATTCATCATGTCGTGAGCATAATTCTCTCTTCAATGGGATGAGCTAACTCCAAAACACGTCGATGATTTAGTTATTAATTTTGTAATAATAATTATAATGTATCATTTTTACTGTTAACATGTCATGCCATTACTTTTCTTTTTTTGAAAAATTGTGTGTCGACATGTCCGACACATGTTCGTGTTGATGCATCACGTGTGGCTACAATAGAGTACGACTCACTGCGAGTCATGCATAACCTAAAGTTCATTTTTTCTTGTGTGCAATGCTTCTATTTCGGTAGATATCTTTTTGTTGTTTAAAGATGTGAATTGTGATACATATTTATGCTATTATATTGCTCGTTTAGGATTATATGAAATAACATAACCTAATTTTCTAAAGTAATGACTATATATAATTACATATTAATTATATATATATTGTATTGTCACACTACATCATTACTCATGATTGAATGAACAATAAATCTCATTGTGTAGATGTGAATCAAACTGAAATAAACTCAATAAATTTTAATCAAAACTTGAAAATGATATTCGTCGCATTCAATATATACGAGAAAGAACATAATAAATGACATACGATTTCGAAGTTAGCTAGTGTGTGCATACTAACATTCAACAATGACAACATATTGTGAACAAACATTTCCGGTTCATTGTATTNATAACCTAATTTTCTAAAGTAATGACTATATATAATTACATATTAATTATATATATATTGTATTGTCACACTACATCATTACTCATGATTGAATGAACAATAAATCTCATTGTGTAGATGTGAATCAAACTGAAATAAACTCAATAAATTTTAATCAAAACTTGAAAATGATATTCGTCGCATTCAATATATACGAGAAAGAACATAATAAATGACATACGATTTCGAAGTTAGCTAGTGTGTGCATACTAACATTCAACAATGACAACATATTGTGAACAAACATTTCCGGTTCATTGTATTCTATTGCATTACCTCATCCATTAGTCATCGAACAAAGTTGTCGGATTTCTCCCTCATCGTTCCCCTTCACTCCGATGCTAGAAAGTTTCAAAAACGATTGAATCCAGCTCTCGAAAAAAAATTCTTGATTATTTGCAAAGTCTAATACTCTATTCTTTGTCCTTTCATCATTTAGCAATGCAGAATCTGATTGGAAAAGACCCTTGTGAACAAGCAATTCCTTATAATACTCGTTGTCGAAAAGTAGAGGTGTGTTTGGATCATTGTTGACAGTAACAGAAGCACTAGCTCCTGCTGGACACATTCTCGTTAATTCAGCTGCATATTCCTTATCGAGAGATGCATCGATGAGGTTGAATTTTCCGTTTGAGTCGAGTTTGAAACGATCACTAAACGAGCTGCAATGTGCTGATCCAATTGTGTGAGCTCCTGCATGCAAAACCACAAATCGTATCGTATAAGTTATAACCATAGATAAATAGGAAAAATAGTCCCGCTGCGAGACTCCAAGAGTTGATATGTGTCAACTAAGTCACGAGTCATTGACAAGTATATTTACAAATATATTAGGTGCCCCCACCCCACCCCCCCTTTTATATATATTTTTCATTTATTAGTGGGGTTCATTTTTAAGTTAAGAGTCTACCTGAGAGGGTAACGAGATCGTCCATGGATAGACCCTTAGCAGAAAAAATGTTAGCCATTTGACTCAATGTGAAACTTGTATCTATTATATTTGGTCTAACATTTGCAGCCAAAGATACCCTTCCATCTCTCCTCCCTGTTGGAATCTGAATATTTGGTCCCCCAGTCTGTTTGAAGAAACCCATTAAGAAGTACCAATTTTAGATAATGAAACACAATAAAAATAAAAATGTCACATGGTAGAATATTTTTATGTAAATATAGGGCGATTTGCACTTTACGAGTTCAACGGCGTCTCGAGCGGCCAATGCGAGAATATCAGCACAAGAAACTGCTCCTGGACAAAAGATTTCAAGAACTCTTTTTGCTGAGTCTATTACTGAAAATGCTCCAAGTGATTTGTTAGCTGGATCACTTCTTTCAGTATCATTTCCTTGTAACAATATAGATGCATCACAGCCCTGTTAGCATAATTCCCTAGAGTGTTAGAAGTACACATACAGCATCCTAGAAACTAGAACTTTAGTTTAAGCTAAATTTAGTGTAAGCATTTAGATCAACTGGTTTAATACTACATTTCTCTAAACGTAGTTTAGTTCTCTCTAAACATTGTTTAAGCGTTTAGATCAACTGGTTCAAATCTATAGCTCTATTCAGACAGGTTTTAAAAATCGAAATTCTTCAAAAATTTTAGTAAAATGCATATATATTATTTGTAAAAGAAACAAAATATCAGAAAAATACAGTAAATTAAAGCAATACTAACCTCTACAAAACAGTCATGGAAAAACAGACGAAGAAGCTTTCCAGGGATGGTTGGATCCATAGAAGAGGCAGATCTCACTGTATTTTTCACCATAATTTCAGCAGACGGACACGAAACTGCATAAAAGTCGAAGGAGAGACCAGAGGAAGATCGAGTAAAGCAAACTACAAAGAACATGACAAAAATAAGTAGCTTATAATTATAATTTTTTTGATATATACAAATTTCTCTTTTCTCCATATTTTTAGAAAGACAAGTCCTCCACTCAAACTTTCTTCATTCAATCTCTATATGAGAGAGAGAGAGAGAGAGAGAGAGAGAGAGAGAAGGTCACGTGTGGTTATTTATATCTTCATTTATTTGGTTATGGAAATGAATTGGGACAGTGGGAGATAGCCAGAAGATAACTGTTCCAGTATAAACATATTTATTTGAAAATCTTGAAGTAGATCAAGATGAATTAGGAGGGGTCAGGTGGGTGGCAGTTGGATGTAAGATTACTGAATTAAACTTTATCTGTGTGTCAGAAACCTACATAAATACGAGCTCAGAATGGTTGTTTGAACTTTGTGCATGCACACAATAATGTTCCAAGAAGATCCATGTGAATGTTGCACATAATTGTTTGATTAATTTTATTTTATTTTTCCCTAAAATGTCTCTACAAGGAAATTGATTTTCTGTTGGTAAACAACGTCAAAAGTGTGGAATATCGCCCCCAACGACATTTGTGAAATAAGAGCATCTCTAATGAGCTATGAGTTGCACCAAAATGTTCATTATATCATCCCGAAATTCTTACGTGACCGGGAAAAAATGTGGTTCTTTTCATAAAAGGTGTACTGGATATAATTCAGTTAACTTTTTATAATTTATCTTAATTGGAGGATGTGTCCATTTAATTTTTTTTATAAAATTTATCTCCACTCTTTCTCTACAACCTCTCTTTTGTACATGTGAACGACAATTAGTATTGTTCACGTCCTCATTGTAGATACTACATATTATTTCCTTTCCCATTTTGCTTATCACATGTACAACAGTTCACATTGCTGCATTGGAGACAATTTGACAAGAAAGTTTACAAAGACAATGGACCGCTACAGAGGTGAATTAGCTAAGACAAGCAAGATGGAATATCGAGATTGTTGATTCACTCACTGTTTGACACATATTCTTTCAAAATTTATTTTCAACCATACATTTTTAAATAAAATAATATTTTTCATCACATCAGTAATTTTTCCTTACTTTTTAACCAGGTATGTCACATCATATCACTATTTAAAATACATTCTTTTCTCAATAATATTCATCAAGCACACCCTCAATAAGAATACTGAAGACTAGATCATCTTTACCATCGAAATCCCAATCAAAGATAAGTTCTATCAAGGCCAGGATCTGAAAGAAAAGATTCATTTTCCGATATTCAGAGTGACATGATTCCTTCGTAAGCTAAACTTGAATGATTGAAGTATCCTTTAAATTCAGAATTATGGGCCAACACCCTAAAAACAATGTTTATTCAAGAAGGACCAGTCTGGGAACAATTTACAAGTATTTGTGTCTTTGAGAAGAGAACTTCAAACCTTATGTACAAATGTATAGCTAAAAATTCAGATATATCGATTACTATACACAAGTTGATCTTTTAAAACTAGGGACATGTAGAGTACTCGAGTAAATTAGATTCTCTAATGGAAACAATCTATCAAGTACCACTCAACCTCCCTACTAAACATGTGACGAATGTTCAAACGCCTGACTTTTTTTTAACACACCTTACTATTCCTTACAACCTCTGTGCTTCCTTATAAAATTTGTTTTACTCATCGCAATTGCAATCAAACAAATATTGATTCCAGCCAAGCATAATGCTGTACAAAACAAAAGAGATTATACCTTGTTTCCCACCGCCATTTATGGATGTGTCTAGATATATGAAAGAACGAAATTCTACCTACATATATGTAGTATAAAGGAAAGTGTCTTGTGTACACTCTTTTGTTGACATTGCAAGTGTTGGCAAGTGTTGATTGAGTGAAAAAAAATTCAAAAATTTAAATTGTTCAATGATGTGTTGCCATGTGGGCAAAGTGTAAAACAAATGTAAAGAATGATGTACATGTAGTCTGAATATAGTATAAATAGTAGATGCATGTCTGCTGGTATATATAATGTGATGGACAAGAGATAGTAAGTGATTGATTAAATTGAGAGAATTAGAGATGGGACTCTTAGAGTAGCAAAGCTGCATGAATGCTTTCTTTGAGAGATCATAAAAGTAGGCTCCTCTTTAACATAGCAAAAAATCAATTTTTAGTACATTTTGATAGAAGTTATGGTAACTGTAAAATGTACGATTAACATTAGTTATTGACTTTGATTTGAATTATAATTCAATTTTAAGCAACACCATACCAGGGCTAAGAGAGGTGTGTGCTTAGTTTGTAAAAGTGAGTTTTTGTCAATAAAATATTTCTTTTGCGGGTATGAACTCTACTGTCGATAAAAGTGTAGTCATTGTGACGACATTTTTCCATGCCTAAAATGCTTTGATAGCACTCCGGTATCCCTTGCAATTGTTGCAGAAACTCGTTTCAAGATCTTCTAAAACGGTGATTTCTGAGCTCCGTTTCATGTTAACTTTCTCTACCAAACAACCAATCCAAACGGTTCCAACCTATAACCAATATATTTACCTTGACTGCTTCTCAATCTCACCCACAAAGGATAATGGAAGAAAACACAAATAGGAGACCAAAACACACAAAGGAGGCACCAATTTTTCTTCCACTATGACAACCTTTTTTAGCAAGAGAAAGGACAGCCACGTTTCTATAATGTTTCACACAAATCACACACAAAACAGCTAGGTCAAGAGCAACATATATATAAGATATGTTAGGCTTTAGTTGGACCAATAAAGGGGTTAAATGGACCAAAACTCAAAGCCATCCACGGTAAATATGTATGGGCCGTGAGTAATATTAACATCTTAAAACCATTTTCAACGGTCCATATTTTTTTGTTTTGAGTTGAGCCTTTGGACTTAGTTGTTAATAAAAATTTCACTCATCGACCAATGCCTATGAAAATCTAACGTTTACATCATAGTTCGGGATTTATTAGGTATCAAAATTCAACAAATCTCCACCTTATTGCCCAATAAACCTACAGGCAATCAAAACACACATTTATTACTTGCATAATCAAGATAACTAATAAAATTAGGATCACAAATCTTCCCTCGTGTTTCAGACTCGAAACACATACCATACCTTCTTTATGTACTCACCAAGGCTAAGGTTAAGTAACACCTAAGTAGAAACAGATAATAACGATAAACAATCAAAAGCAAATAATCATACGATAAAAATATAACATAGGATAACACACAAATATTTTCAAAACACGTTCACACAGAATAACAGATTAAGACTAAGTTAATCAATCAAACGGTCAAAATACATAAAACAAATGCATAAATGACCCACATGAATAGATCTCACCACACTTATCTTATCTCATTCCGTATTACTCGTACCTTGAGAACATATATCCCCTCTCATCGCCTACTATACTCACCAAATTGATCACTCTACCCATGTGTAATAGGTAAGCCACAATAGATCATAAGTTCAAAGGATAATCCTCTATCACCACATCACTTCTTCTAACCTAAATGGATAATGGGTCTTCACATAACAGAAGTGATAGAGGTGTTTCTCTCACACTCCACCTGTACAGGGTCTTCACAGATAAAAGGTTAATCACCTTTCCACTCGTGATCCAAAAGTCACACTCCACATCTATGTTGCAAATCACCAAATACCCTTAAGTATCTAACTCCACCTTACCAAAAAAACACGCTACACATTTACCGGCAATGCATCCCAACCCACTATGCATGCATAACACATTATACCAAGTAATCACATTGCTATCAAATTCATACAAATGCACATATTAAGCACATTGAAATGCAACATATAACCATGTAACAGAATTAAGCAATCACACATGTAGAAATGATTACATACATATGCACATGCAATAACTAGGTTTACTCACAATAAACCTCACTAGGGTTTTCACTCGACTCTATAGCCAAATTGGCTTCACCTCTCATTTTACCCTTCCACTTATCCTTCTTTTTGGGGCATCACTTACAAAGTGTTTAGACTTACCACAGTTATAACATCGCTTACCACTAGACTTGTTCCAACCCTTACCATTCTTCTTATCACCCTTATCACTACTATCTTGAGTTCTACCCAAATTCATTTTCTTAAACTTCATTTTACTTCTCATCATATGTAACTCACCACTCTTCTTACCCTATTTTTCAACCTTAATTTCCATCTCTTTACTTCTAAGAGAATCAATGACAATCTCAGGTGTTAAGGTGTTCTTACCATACCTAATCGTATTGTTAACCTTTCTATGCGAATTTGACATAATATTTAGCAAAATGATGGCCTTATAAGTTTCAAACACATTCTCATCACAACTAACGATATCTCGAACAAGTTTGTTAAAAATATCTGATTGTTATCAAGATCCTTTGAAGGATCCATTTTAAAACTGAAAAATCTTTCGAGCATGTACAATTTATTAGGAGTAGACTCAAGCAAATATAAGTCTTCTAACTTTTTTCAAAATTCTTTTGTAGAATCAAGTTCTTCAACTTTTCTCAAAACAGTGTCAGATATGTATAAAAAATTGAAATGTAAGTAAGTTTATCAAATTCTTCTTTTTGTACTTCTATCAAATTTGTCATCTATGGTTTTTGAACTTTTTGTTGAACCAAAATTCTCTTCATCTTTTGTTGCCAAATTGAAAAATCTCATTTCCCAATGAAGATTCCAACTTCGAAATGTGAAAATATTTTGAAAAACAGAACAATCAAAGTGTACAAATAGATCACACAAAGTAATCATAAAGCCACAATATATACAGCTCTAGATTCCCAAGGTTCCGTGATACTCTAGATCTCAGTATCAAGAAAATATTCAAACTGGTCAAGTCTAGGTATTCGAATGCAACAATCAATGTAACACGAAGCTATGTCAACAATAATTCAAATTTTCATGCAATGCAGTCTCACACAGTGATTAAATGACAATTAAAGCACAAAAGTAATTACCAACTTGCAATCAAATTCAACACTTCAAAAAGAATAAAAAATTCCTAAATTTCTAGCACAATCAATGGTTACCCCACACGGTAACTCCAATAATAAAATCACCACACACGATGATGTGCTAATATTGAAATTTAAATTAAGATAAGCCAATATACCAAAGCGGACCAAACCGAGTATGTAAATAATGAGAGATGTGAGTTTACCACTTTAAGGCCACCACTATTCGCCCTAAAGTCTTCAATAATTGTAGAAATCAATCAACCACGATTAACTCCCAAACGTGCAAAGAGCAAAATCCTCCAGATTTCGCTATATAACTTGAAATAGAAAACTAAAAACACCAAAATATCTAAAAAATGTCTGGAAAAAACTGCATGAAGATACCATCATCGAGAAACATTACACGTGCCCTCAGGCGCTGCAATACTCTCTGCCTGTAGTCCCCTGTGCCGTCGCCATGCGCCAACAACCATGCTGCGCCTCTACATGCACATCACGCCGTTGGTCTTCATTTCACCAAAATCCTTCTGGTTTGGCCACAAATCAAGAAAATAGCCTCGATTTTTGAGCAATTTTCTGGACAGTTTTTCGATTTGTTTTCTACTTCGATTCTGTCGATTTCTAGACGATTTAAGTCATTTTTAGCCAAATCTACAACATTGAAGCTCTAATACCAATTGTTGTAGAAGCTCGCTCCAAGATCTTCTAAAACAGTGATTTTTGGGATTCAATTTCACGTTGCCTTTCTCTACTAAACAAACAATCCAAACGGCTCCAACTCACAACCAATATATTCACCTTGGTTGTTTCTCAATCTCACCCACAAAGGACAA